>BPLR01010401.1:0-46302 GCA_021605095.1 Caerostris extrusa | reverse complement strand
TACGTATTGCTGTTGAATATTGTAAGAAATATATCATCTCACGGGCCACAAAAATATTCAAGGCGGGCAGCGGGTTGGCCACCCTGATCTAGGAACTAAATAATTTCTAACTATGTTTCTCTTGGAAATAATCTGTCGCCTTCCAAAGCTATCTTGAGGATTCACTTTCATAACACAGTTCTGTCTAAAATTACGTGGCTGAGATTGAATCATTCTTTGATGTAAAATTCTGAAAAGTAATTGTTACTTGTTTTGAAGTAATTTGAAAAATAATTGTTCATTGTTTTTAAAGAAATTTGGAAAGTAATTGTTGAGTGTTTAATAATGTTCTGATAACGGCTTTAAAATAAATAGTCATGATAAAATCGTTCAAAAAATTACTATGGTACTTCTTAAGTATTCTGTAACGTCTCGGTCTATATCAGACTATAACGGTTTCAAGAAGAGGGCCACCTTCAGACATTGGGAATGGAACACAAGCACTTAATATATAATTTATATAATATATGTTAATATATATATATATATAATTAACTCTGGATTATTATACAAAGATCTGAACAATTAAAATTTGATCACAAGTGCACGAACGATTACATCACAAGTACAGTTCACTAAAATGTCAGAGGTTTTCAGTAGAGTTCTCCAGTCTATGTAGAATCTAATTACCTGATCTGCGGTAGATCTTAATTATCACATGGCGTGATACACGAAACCACAAGGGGTTCACTTTAAAAAACAGGCGGATACTTCGGCCTATTAATTCACTCCAGAGAAACACTTCTCTGAAATCCTTCTTTCCTCACTTCTCATTGAGTGGACATTTTCAGCTCATGGTCTATCCCCAATCACGATGGGAACAACTCATGGTGAACTTCATATTCCATCTGTATTTGTTTCGACCCTTGAAGAGCGCACAGACATTCGTTAATTACCGGAGTCTCATTATACATAATACCGAATATCTGCTATAAAATTTCAGTGACAGAGTGTTCTCATTAGTACAAAACACTAATTTCATGTAATTTAAGTATCCACAATAAAAAGCTTTCTGCTGTCAAATTTGAGTGATGGTTTTATTATATATTTTTCAAAATAACATGCATTCCTCTTTTCTGGGAATGAAATGCCAAAACTCTTCTCATAAGAAAAATTGCTAAACTATCGAATTAACAACTAAGAATATTTAAATACATTTAGTAACTCATTATATGTGTTCAATAGATTATATATATATATGAATAAACTGCTATTGTATATTCATCTTTAGTAACTGAAACTGCAGCATAAATCTGAAGTCGATGTCTAAGAAATGAATTAAATATTTCTTTAAGTTTAACTTTGTTCATTTAAAGTTTATTTACGAGAATACGTACCTTTCTAATTTTTAAACAAATAAATAACACCTACTTCACTATTTTTGCCTAAGCCAAATAATGAAATATATTGCCTTTTGAAATCTTTCTGTTAAATATACAGAAATAATAATCTGGCTGATGCTTTAAAATATGCCATAAACATTAATATCGCTGATGCCATATTAATGTTTTCAACAATACAGGGTAAAAAATACAGTATGGCGTTTGCAAGACGCAATTTATGTTGTTTTTGCTGCTGCTAAACAAAGAAAATAGATCTATCTACATAAAAGTCGACTTTTCCTAATTGGATTCACTTTATAAGCAGCTCCCTTTTGAAAACGTAATATTTTTATCAAAGAACTCTCTTTGAACTTCTACTGGAAAGAAGGAAATTATTTATTCGCAAGCAAGAGTGGCGAAAATGAATCATGGATGTTCCATGGAAATGACTATCGATTCATGTAGCTATGCATATTCTGTAGTATTAGTTTCGCTTACGTTCTGAATTATTAAGGAATATCATTTTCTAAACTTTTAGAAATCAATAAACTTTGAAAACAGACTACACTAGACTGTGAATATAATGCATTTTATATCCCTTTGTTTAATATTCAGTAACAAAGCAATGAGAGACTTCTTTTGTAATTAGTATAATGGGATATTGTAGTGAAACAAATTTTAAGTGGATGCAATTCTTTCTGAAGCTATTGTTCAATTAATCGATAATTTAATCTATAAAAATATTAATGCAAATTTTCATTATAAAAATCATTAATCTTCTATATAATAAACAACAATCTAATAGTTTTAACAATAACGTTTAGAGTTTCACGAGAACGGAAACCTTAGAATTTTGCTTGAGAGGCCTGATGGCCGAGTGGCTTGCTCTCTGACGGTCGGTAACACAGGTTTCGGATCCGAGTCCTGGCGGTGCCATGGCTGTTTGTAATGGTTCGGAATCTGCTTTAATTCATAGGTCCCGGTCTAAAAGGATCGTAGAACGTTGTGGGGTAGTGTTACACACGTCCATAGCATATCTTCAAGTTACACGTGCACCCTGTATAATACTAAATGAGTAACAGCGTTCGTCGGTGCAGCCCACACGGCATGCCTTCTTCAAGGCTAGTTGGTATTGGACTGTTCACAGGGAAATGGTCAATACGGCTCAGTACTCGACGTAATAAAAAAAATTATAAATGACTAATTCAACTGCTTATGAATGAATGAAAAAAAAATCCCAAAATATGCAAATAGCGGGCAGCCCTTGTTTATGGCATAAAGATAACTGCCTCTCGGGGTAGTGTTACACACGTCCATAGCATTTCTTCAAGTTACACGTGCACCCTGTATAATACTAAATGAGTAACAGCGTTCGTCGGTGCAGCCCACACGGCATGCCTTCTTCAAGGCTAGTTGGTATTGAACTGTTCACAGGGAAATGGTCAATACGGCTCAGTACTCGACGTAATAAAAAAATTATAAATGACTAATTCAACTACTTATGAATGAATGAAAAAAATCCCAAAATACGCAAATGGCGGGCAGCCTTTGTTTATGGCATAAAGATAACTGCCTCTGTATTGCCAGCAGCATTAAGGAAAAAGTGAAGAAACTCTAGTTTCTTCACTTTTCTCGATAGTCCAAATTCTCAGTTTTTAAATTCAAATCTATCTTATTCTCAGTTTGCCTTGTTTTTAGTACTGTTCCCAATATGTAGTTTTCCAATAAATGTTTCCATCCTTACAAGGTTTTTTGACTAGGGTTTTATAGATTTATTGTCGGGATTTGTTCTACCTATACCAAGGATACAAAAAGAGTGGCCTCATACCACCTTTTTTGTAATATTCTTATTTTACTAAAATAGTATGATTGGTATTATTCTTCTTCTAGGTTTTGATAAAATAGAAAATGTGATACATATTTAGTTTCATTAAAAAAAAAAAAAAATATTGAATATTAAAAATCATTTTATTAATTATGTTTTAATTTTATTCAACTTTTTTTTTATTTTATCAGATTTTTTTACCATTAATGTGATAACCTTGATGATCATGTGCCAGCTCTATGATATTTATTGACAAAAAATATTTGATGACATTAGTAAAGTGCCATTTATAAATTGTGTGCTCAACGACGTAGATGTAGTTGTTGGCACATAATAAATTAGAAAGTGTAATCCAATCTGGATGAGCACATATAGTGTATGTGTGTAATCGAATACACGGTTAGATATGTTATTGACTTAGCTCCAGAGAGCAGAAATAACTTTTATTACTGACTTATGACAGAAATAACTTTATAACTTTATTACTTTTTATACTCTGAGGATACATAATTCTTTGTAATGCTAACATTAGGATATATTTAATTTATCTTGGGTTTTTCTGATTTCCTGGACCACTTTTTATACATTCTACCCTGTCCTTATACACTGAAGTGACAAAAGTCATGGGACAGCAATATGCAAATTTTCAGATGGCAGTAGCATCGCGTAGAACAGGTATAAATGCGCAGTGCTTTCGCAGATCTTTCATTTATGTTCAAGTTATTCATGTGAAGAGGTTTTGACGTGATGATGACCGCACGACGGGAATTAACAGACTTTGAACGCGGAATGTTAGTTGGAGCTAGACGCATGGGTCATGCCATTTCGGAAATCGTTAGGGAATTCAACATTCCCAGATCCCCTGTGTCAAGAGTGTGCCGAGAGTATGAAATTTCAGGCATAACATCCCACCATGGACAGCGCAGTGGTCGACCGCCTGCACTTAACGACCGAGACCGGCGACGTCTGCAAAGAGTCGTAAATTCTAACAGACAAGCAACACTGCGTCAAATAACCGCAGAAATCAATGTGAGAAGTACAAGGGACTTGTCTGTTAGAACTGTGCGGAGAAATTTGGCTTTCTTGGGCTATTCCAGCAGAAGACCGACTCGAGTGCCTTTACTGACAGAACGACATCGCTTGCAGCGACTCGTGGGCACGTGAGCATATCGGTTGGTCCTTAGATGAATGGAAAACCGTGGCCTGGTCCGCTGAGTCACGATTTCAGTTGGTAAGAGTTAATGGTAGGGTTTGAATGGGGCGCAGACCCTCGAAGCCATGGACCCAAACTGTCAGCAAGGCACTGTTCAAGCTGGTGGTAGCTCCGTAATGGTGTGGGCTGTTTTTTCATGGCATGGACTTGGTCCTCTGGTGCGACTGGACCGCACATTGACTGAAAATGCTTATGTTCAGCTACTTGGAGATCACTTGCAGCCATTCATGGACTTCATGTACCCAAACAACGATGGGATTTGTATGGATGACAATGCTCCATGTCACCGGGCCACAACTGTTCGCGATTGGTTTGAAGAACATTCTGGACAATTCGAACGAATGATCTGCCCACCTAGATCGCCCGACATGAATCCCATCGAGCATTTATGGGACATCATCGAGAGGTCTGTTCGTGCCCAAAATCCGGCACCATCAACGCTTTCACAATTATGGACGTCTATCGAGACAGCATGGCTCAATATTCCTGCAAAAGACTTCCAACGACTTGTTGAGTCCATGCCACGTCGAGTTGCTGCACTTCGCCGGGCGAAAGGAGGGCCGACACGATATTAAGAGGTATCCCATGACTTTTGTCACTTCAGTGTATTTTGTCTCTTGCATGTCTAATTTATGATCTGTAGATTCAGTTCTAACTATTCAACTCTTCCATATTTGTGTTTGCCTAATGATTTTCAATCACCTATTTATATATGTATATATATATGCATTTGTGTGTACGGTCCGCAACCACATAAACATACTTCACAATTACACAAATACATAATATTAAGTAATTGATGTATCTTAAAAGCTTTCTATTTTCTTGAAGCAATCAGTAAATCATAGAAATATTAAACGTTCAGATGTGTGAACATAAATAACATATCAGGTAGTTCACATCGTAAAATATAAGTTCGTTCATAGAACATAGTTACACATTAAACATTAAGCATAGTTCACAATATAAAAATACTATAGATGGCACAAATAGCTTTGTTTAATCTTTTAATTCACAGAACTTTTACTTTTTTCATTGTATATATACTTCTATGGTGTTTATATAGATATAGATATATATTCGTTTCTAAAAAGTATATATCTGTCTATAATAGGTCTATATCTATCTATTTATCTCTCTTGATTGAACGTAGATATTTTTTTTTTCCATACAATGAAAAAATGATTCTCATTTTATTTTACTATGATTATTTAAGAAGATTTATCTTTAACATAACTTATTAGCAAACTTTTTGTAATTGACAAAAATCTCATAACATACAATATCTCCATTTTAAGTGAAACATCGATTGAACTGCTACTTTTTTTTTTTGAACTTTGTAATAATATAAAGCGTCTTTACTGTGCATTGACCAGTGAAGGGGGAATGTTGTCTTGCGACGTAATTTTCAAAGCAGAATTATTGGTTAGTTACTTGGTGGAAAATATGCAATTTCCGATTAATCTTATGATAGGATATTACGTTTATTTTAAGTTTTATAATTTTTACTAATGTATAAACTAGTGCTTTTGGTGCAAATGCATTGAATCGAATCCTTAAAAATAACTTCATTTCATTCATTTCGCACATAATACAAAAAGTAAAAATAGTAAATTAATACAATAAAATTCTTATAATTCAAATTAATGCACAGATAATCAATAATTCTGATTACTGAAGACTTTTCTACTATTTAAATAATCTTTTATTCTTTTTAAACATACAGTATTTTATATAAAAAAAAAAATTCTAACTAAAGTCGCGCAAAAATGTCTGAATACAAATGAAGATTTTTTCAAACTCAATTGAAAAAAAAATTATTTGAGCAATGTCAGATAAAAATTTATATAATAGCATGGTTAAAAGAGTAAAATAGCAGAACAGGGGCCGTTGGGATTTGGCGACAAAAATTATTTTTGCCAAAGTCCGCCAAGTAACGGGTTGCATTTTTAAGTGAAGTAAATCGTAAACAGTGCAGGAAACCCAGGTTACCACATTTGACAATTTATCTCAGTTGGCGCCACAAAAAAATTGTAAAATCCCATGAACCCTATTTTGCGATTTGGTCGTTAAAACAAAACCTGCTCTGTTATGAACTAGAATAAATATTTGATCTATAAACTAGAAATATATTTCATCAACTTAATAAATTATTCTTCTATTATTCTTCTTATATTTACATAATAATGTTTCACCAGTGCTTTGTATTGCTATTTATTCAGCTATTTCATCTCGTACTAAGCATTCTATAAATAAGTTGATTTAATAAATCCACTATTTAATTTTTTTTTTGTAAATCACTTAGAAAATTAAGTTTTTAATATAAATTATTTTTCGAGAAAACTCTTCTAAAAACTATAAAAAATAAAACTTAAATTATTCTTCTAAGAACGTCTAGATTAAAATTAATATTTTCTTTAATTTGCTTGAAATATAATTAGAATATGACATTTTTCTGTATTTTGTTTAATTTAATTAAGCTGTATTCATGTAATATAGCCAACAACATTCTTTTTCTTTATTAAAATGTATGGTTCATTAAATTCTGAGAAGTTTTATATTCGCTATTTAATTAAATGAATGAAAAATTGTTTTGTTTGTATTTTCTGCGAGCTAAACGCTAATTAAATTACTTTAAACCTTTTTCTGTACTTAAATTGCATGGGATATACTATTTTAAATGATAAAGTGAGTCAGTGATTAACTTGTCATTTTATATTTTATTACCGTTTAAAAAGAAAATACTTTGAATCTTTTTTTTTCTAAATCTTTAGTGAAGCGATATTTCCTCTTAAGGGAAAATACTTTTGACTCGTCGCTTTGCATTTTTGGCCACAAAATCTCTCGCCAAATGCGCTTTTGATGTTTCGAATCAAGTCTATTTTATTTACACTTCTTCGTGTGTGAAGAATTTTTCCCAGAATCCTTTATGTCTTCATCCGAATAAAGTAAAAAGATGATTTAACTGAAGATATTTATTTATTTTTCTTTTTACATCGCCTGATTTCTGAATGATAAGATAAAATAAAAAATAAAAATCGTTGAAGAGAAGAAAAAAAAGAATATTTTTTTTCCCCTCCAAATTTTAGGCAGCCATCATTTTCTTCAGTGGAAATCATTCGTGTTTGAAAAAGATTATTCGATTTTCTGTTCACGAAGATATAGTTAGAAATTCTGTATTGAGCCCGAGGGTCTGCAGTTTATTGCGACATACACTGCGGATAGTTTAATGTCTTTGAAAAATGAAGTTATGGCTTGTATTTTTTTTTTTCCTCAATACATTCTTTGCAGTTTTATGTATAATTTTTAGTTTCTACTGAGATGAATTTATTTTTATGGATATAAGGTAGAATTTTTTATTAGAATATAAACTAAAATGTTATTTATTGGATAATAAATATTCAGAAAATTCCAATGGGATCTCATTTTTTAAACCATAGACTTGACAAAAATATCATATCTATAGAATGTTTGTTTAAAGTCTTGAACCATTGTGATTTTATTTGCTATCACCAATGGTCTAATAAAAAATTAGGCTAATTAATGTCTTAGAAAAAAAAAAATTATGTAAGTATAGGAAATATTTTTCGCTGTCCCAGTTTTTTTTTTTTCTTCTTTTCCAAAACAAAAATATATTTGTTTTTGAAATGTATAGTTTTAAGAACAAAACAATACCTCAGTAAAATGAATAGAACTTAAAAACATATTTAGCCCAGAAATATTTACAAAACATATAAATCCAAGTTTTTTTTTTGAAATAATTAAAATAATTATTTTTAATTAAGAATATATATAAATTGTTTGATGAGATTTACTTCATAAGTAAAATATTATCTAGCACTGGCAAAATATTCCTTCTTCTAATATATTTCTTAGTAATTATAATGATAATATTAGATAAATCCATTTTTTTAAATAATTAAAATAATTATTTTTAATTAAAAGTATATATAAATTGTTTAATGAGATTATCTAGCACCGGCAAAAAATATGTTTGAATATTAGTATTTCTCATTAAATAAAAATAATGATAATATTAGATTGGTATGTGATATAAACATTATTTACATTTGAAAATAATATTTTAATACCTTTATTTAAGATAATAACTGTTTGGTTATGTTTTAATACATATTTTTAATAAGTAAATGTAATAATTATTAATGGGATTAATTTGACCGATTTGATTAGAAAAATACTGTTGCAAATCTTATTATTATCATTGGAAATGCTCATTTATTTTAATCTCCAAATCCTAATTTTATTTTATTTTTTATTTAAATAGCATAAATGTGTAACCAATTTCTTCAGAATACATTAATTTAAATCATTAAATTGAGAATTATTTATTTTTATGTCTGTAAATAATATTTAATAAGGATGATAACATATTAAAATATCAATTATATAATTAAAAACCCGAGTATATGTATGTTACATGTAATCTTAGAAAATATTTTTTTTTTTGCTTAAAACTTTTTAAAAAGATTTTTAATGTAATACTTTTGACATACTTCCCATAATCGCCTTAAAAATGTATTGTAATTTTCGATATTTTCAAAACCTTTCCTTATGTAACAAATTTTGAACAACGATAATTTTTATACTTTATAAATTTAAAAAAAAGTGAAAGATTGATTTTTCATTTTGGATCTATTCCAATTGTTGACAATAAAAATTCCGCTGATGTTCAATAAATAAAAATTTTAAAAACAATGACGAAAAAAAATTTTGACTTTTTTATATTTAGTTAAAGTTGTAAATGAAATTCAAATGACTAATATATGTATAGAAAATCCACAGGAAACTTTTATTATATGTGAGAAAAAAAGAATAAACAAATTTACATTTTAAAATACGCTTTATAACAAACACAAATATATTTATAAATATATCAAATTTATTTTAGAATTTGTTTAAACTGCATAGTACTGTAACGTCTTGGCCTATACTAGACCAAAACAGTCTCAAGAAGAAGGGCAAATTTCAGATTCATGGGAGCATTTTAAATTTTATTTACAAACATTCTATACATATATACAGAAACCATACTTACCAAAAAGAAAATTAAGGATATAAATTAGATATGCAAGTGCAACTCACTCCAAACTCGAAGAATTTGAGAGTTCTCGAGTCTTTTTTTAGTCGAGAGAGAATTTTTAGAGTTCTCGATGAATCTAAATGCCTGGTCTACAGCAGACCTTAGAACACGGCGTGATACTGGAAACCACAAGGGGCTCACTTGAAAACAGGCGAAAAACTCCGGCCTGTTCAGTCACTTCAGAGAAAAAATAAAAGAAAAGACAACATTCCTGATCTATTCGTCGCAGAACTCTCTTTCTCTCTTCACCAAAAATCTCCTTTAAGACAATCCGTCAAGAGCGGGGGGGGAGATAAGCTTCCCCTCACTTCTCATTGGAGTAGACATTTCTCAGCTCGTGATCTATCATCATTCGGTGGAACAACTCATTGCAAATCAATTTATTGATACTCAATCTGCAATTGTTTCGACCTGCAAAGGTCGCACAGACTTTCGCTAATTTTCAGAGTCTCATTATACATGATACCTAATATCTGCTATCATATTTGAATGACAGGTTGTTCTCATTAGTTCAAAACACTAATTGCATGTAATATAACTGCCCACAATAAAGCTGTTCTGATGTCAAACTCCAGTAATTTTATATTTTTCAAATAACATACATTCCTCTCGCCTGGGAATGAAATGCCAAAACTCTTCTCGTGGAAAAAAATGCTAGAACTATCGAATTAACAAATACGAATATTTAAATACATTTATGAACTCATCGTGTTCAGCAAATTAAATTATTTTGAAATCTTGAATCGGCAAGTTATATGTATTATTTCTAGAGTTTACTTTTGTAGTTGCTACAATATATTACATAACATTTGGTTTTTAAAGAAAATGTTAAATTCAGAAGCTTTAAAAAAATAAAAACTTTAAATCGTACTCGCTATTGAAAGGTGCAACTTACTGTAAGAAGTCAAGAAATGCTAGTCTTCAAGCAGAAACAAATTTCTCCTGATGTCTTTGGAATAAATCCATCGAATCACTTAGCAGATAAAAGATTTTTTCTTTCACAGTCTGTTGCTATTTCGCGAAAATCTTTTATTTGGATGAAAATAAAGAGGACAAGTTGTCCTGTTGGATTGAACGGAATATTTCTTTCAGGATAATGGAATAAAAGACAACATTACGTCACTAGAATATTTTAACAAAACGGCCATATTGGTCAGATTCCAAACTTTGCTTTCTTGTTAAAAAAGACTGAATTACATGAAATTTTGTAATTTACTGAAATAATATTTTTTCTTTAAAGAAGTCGTTAAAGTAAAGAAAACATATTTTTTTTCGCAAAATGCTGGACTAAAGGGTTTTATTTTTTTATTACTTTTCTTGCCGTGTTGGACGGAATTTTTCAAAGTGGAGTAAAACGCTTTGAAAGGATATGAGTTTGCAGCCTTTTAATACATCCGTAGAGAATTCTCGGGTTTTTTTTTTTTTTATCAAAACGAAAAAAGTGTATTATTTTTTTACTTTTAGTACTAATTTAAGCGAGTAGTTTTTGCTGTTCTTATAAATAGAACCATTTCTTTTTGCATTGTTCTAAAACAGAACCAAAAAAAAAAGTGTTATTTTTTCTTTTTACATGAATGAACTAAATACGAGATAATTAGACTAAATAAATATTAGGTCCTTTTTTTCCCACACATAGAGATCTAATTTAGTGAGTGTGAAACTCAGTATCTTAATTAATAGCCATTACTTTCCAGCAGGATAACGATGGAGCTATTTGTGCCTAGTTGGTCATTAATTTCCCTTAAAGTGACATGTATTAAGGGTTTTTATCCTGGATATGTACTTTAGTGGAATAAATTGAATATTTAAAAAAATTTTATTTTCTGTTCGGAAAACTCTTTTAATTAACTTTTGTAGAAGATTTTTTCACCTATTAAATACTTGATATTCATCAATCGTTTTTATGCATCACAATTATGACGAAAGAAACTGACTTGAATGCTTAAGATAATATATATGTATATATATATATATATATATATATATATATATATAAATATATATATATATATATATATATATATATATATTATGTATAAATTGATGCAGTTTATACACTCTTCAGTTTTATTTTATTGTTATGATCAGTTTTTTTTATGGCACCAACTAGGATGTACATCAAAACTATATATAGAGAATGATGATTTTTTTTTGTCATGTAAAGTGATACTAGTTTTAATACTTGTCAATATTCTTTTTTATTTCTCATATTATATATATATATATATATATATATATATATATATATACATATACAAAGAGGGTTGATAAGTTTTTTGAAGTAGTATCACTTTGATAAAAAAATTATATCATTCTCCATATATAGTTTCGATGTACATCCTAGTTAGTACCCTAAAAATACTAATCATAACAATAAAAAAGAAAAATTTGGAAAATAAATATGCTCAAGATCCAAAGTGCGTATAAACTGCATCAATGAAACTGAAAATCATTAATCAAACACGAACATCAAAGAATGAATTGCAAAAAATTGCAGAGGCAGATCGAAAACAAAATATTTGTATACTCAAAATATACAAAGACAGGTGAGAAATAAATCCCCCAGAATAGCAGCAAAAAATCCCAAACAAATACAATACAAATCTGAACACACACACACACACACACATACAGATATATCCATCTATCTGTCTATCTGTCTATCGTCTATCTCTCTCTCTCTCTTTCTCTCTCTCTCTCTATATATATATATTTATATACTAGCAGAACCCATATAAGTTGTCCTGCCAAAATGCATTGCAGAAAATTACATATCACGAATATATTCTCCATGCTCCAGTATATGTGCATACTAATTTTCATGGATGGCACTGAACCGTATATAATATGAAATGTTGCAGCACCATCTGGTGGTAAGTAACAATAAAGTGTATAGCACAAACATATTTTCCATATTCGAATAAAATTATTTCCAATTTTCATAGCGATTGGCTGAAAGGTATAGAAGTTGATATATTACATCGCCGTCTGGTGGCGACTTACAACAAAGGGGATAGAACAAAAAAATTTGAACAAAATCGGTCCAGATGTTTAGGAGGAGTTCAGTGACAAATACATATATAATAGAATATATATATATATATATATATATATATTAATGTATGGCCTGGAGAAGGTGGGGGAGATATATATGAACCCTTAAATGCCACCTTTGGGAGATGAATTTCAAACTGTAGTGACAAAATGATGCATGCAGGGAAGCAGGCTTGTATGACATGACTTGAGTAATACTGAAACTCCCCGCATCTGCCTTGTTAGGCGATTGTCTACTGGTCAAAATATCTATCATTGGAAAATAATATATTTACTTCTTATATTATATCAATAGAAGAATGTTTATAAATTTCAATATATCTGTCATGATACAATTGAATAGAGCATTTATTCAGTAGTTGATGTTACCTAAAATCGTATTATTTTACTTAAAGATGAATGAACAAGATTTGTGTATGAAGTTTTAAAATCTTATCTGTTTAAGAAAAAAATAATCATCACGAAATTTTTACAGCTATAACTTAGCAATATTTCGATATAAAATAGCAAGTAATTTTCTATGCATGGTAAGACACTGGCATGCAAAAGAGAACTTCATGATGTACAGGAAAAATATGCCAATATCTTTTTTTCTCTTTAAAGTGTATACGTATTAATTTATTTCACGCTTAAAAATTGAAGAAAAGATTCAGATCCGATGGAGTGAGAATTTCTTTTTATTAGGCGTAGAACTAGAGTAGACTAGAGAAAGGTTATTGGTTCAATGACAAGTAAATATACAAATAAAAAAAAGCGTATTATGTATTTATAGTCTGGAAGTGGGAAGTTTTGAAGAGAAAAAGATGATAGGGTAAAATTGTGTCGATGTACAGTATTTGCAGTGTTAAAAAGAAGATATAAATAACGAAATACTTCCATATATGATAGTTTTTTGTTCTTTATATAACATGACGAAACTTCCTGCTTGTTTTTACTGTACTAAAAATAACATTGTCTAGACTGGATAATTTTTTATAAGAACAAATTCATCTGATACAAAAACTTCTGAAAGTTTCTGTATATTTTTACAATATATATGATATTTGGCTTCCATTTGTTCATTTGTGTGGAGGAAACATTTTTAAAAATATTTCTTCAAACTTAATAACATTTTTATCTCCTTTTTGTAGTTAATGTCTATTGTATTATGCCAAAATATTTTAGCAAAATCAATAAAATAGTCAAAAACTCCATTTTCCTTCTACTATCTGCATGTATTTCTTTTATATAAATAAATATTTTTTTTCAACATAGGATTTATAGAAATAGATTCATATATAATGAATATATATGAAGGTCAGGCTGTCTTCAGTTATCCAGACTTCCGTCTGTGAGCCGTTCTTCGTATATATAAGTGCATTATATATATATATATATATATTCATTTTTTTGTGTCGACAAGGTTCAGTGAATTATAGTGAGTAAATGTAGGGCGTTTCTTAAGAAGTCTGTGGATCCATGTTCTATCCTAATAATTTGGTTTCGCTTTTAAAAATATTTCATTTCAAACAAACATTCAATCTCGTCTTAACTAAGCAAGTAATAAAAACATTTTTTCCCTCTTTTTTTTTCTATTGTGAATTTCTATTGTCTATTTTGTGGTCTATATATTTTTCACAAATTTTCAATCTTCAAGGAAATAGAGATCATTAAATTAATTCATCAGCTTCAATAAATAAATAATTCATCAGCTTACAATCAATTCATCATTTTACAATCAATTCATCAGCTTATCTGGTAAAGTTAAGTCATGATTTACAAATTTAGTGTAGAACATTCTATCCGGTTAAATTTGGGTTTAATCTAGTATTATAGAAGAGTCGGAAATGAAACTCAATTGTCAATATTATTTAAATGAAAACAGATATATTTAACTAATCTTTTTAAAATTGAATTTAAATTAATTGAATATAAATTGAAATGATTCTAATTGAAATGATTTGAATTTAAATTAAATCTAATTGAAGTTTTTTTAAATTTAATTTAATCCAATCTATTAAAATGAATATAATAAATAATGTATATATTTTAATGCAGATTTTTACACATTTAAAGCTAAAATAACCGATTTATATGGTGGTAAGGTATTTTTATTATTATTAAAATTTTTCCTTTTGTTTTTTTTTTACAATTAAATAATTTATAAATTTGAAAACTGTTCTTTACCTGAAGTTTAAGGTAAAGAATAGTTTACCAAGTTTACCTGAGTTTTCTACCTGAAGTTTTAAAATTTGGTACCTACGTAAGCTATGGTCTAAGTAAGACCGTAGATTGAGACATCATCTCTTCTTTGCTTTTTGAATACACTTCTATGGAAATTTTAACAGCCATTTTGTCCAAATATCAATTAAGCAACTGATTTGTCACTCAAAATTTCAAAGCATTTTCGAAAAAAAAAAAAAGAATAGCGGTGGCTAGTCATTAAAGTAATTAAACATTAACCTTGAAAAAGCTAGCAATTTATAGTTTAATTAATGGCTATAAGATGCCTGTTAACAATCTGAGCTGATTATGGAAACGTACGCAAAATATCGCAGAAATTAATGCAATTATTATCAAACTGTTAGTCCATTTAATTGAAATTAATCGACTGTCTAAAGGCGGCGATTTATACGGCAGAATTTCTAAATTCTTCAGACAGTTTTGGTGTTCCATTCCACAACTTGAGCTTCGAAATTGATCAATTATAATCCTCTTAAGAAATTTGAATGCACTGAGAGATATTCTGAAATCGCACAATCATATCATTAAAGCATTGAACTATAGTAAATTATTGAACTATATTTCTAACTATACTTGCCAAAGGAGTAAAAATCTTCATTCCACGAATTCCAATTATTACTGATGAAATGCTATTTAGTTTTAAAGATTACGGATCTTGATTTGTTAAGTTTTGCCATATCAATCATTAAAGCGTTATGCCAGTTTTTAGCAATGGCAATTTACCTGTGCGCTGTTTTTCACATGGACAACTTTGTTGCCTGTTGGTTCGTGTGACTGACTAAAGACTAGCGATTTATCCTGCAGAATTTCTAAATTCTTCAGACATTCTTGGTGTTCCATTACACAACTTTTTCCTCAGAGTTGGATCAATTATAAACCTCTTAAGAAATTTGAATGCATTGAAAGAGACTCTGAAATCGCACAATCACATCATTAAAGCATTGAACTATATTTTTCTAATTATATTTGCCAAAGGAGTAAACGTCTCTATTCCACGAATTCCAATTATCACTGATGTAATCCTATTTAATTAGATAACAGTTAAAGGGAAGCTAAACTGTTATTAAAGATAACAGTTTAGCTTCCACCATATCAATCATCAAAGCTTTAAGCAGCCGTTAGCAATGGCAATTTACTTGAACTCTGTTTTTAATATGGACAAATTTATGTTTCCTGTTTGCATGTTGGTAATCCTAAAAACCTGTATATCTACACACCCAAAAAAATGAAAACGTGCATCCATAAACTATTGTCTTAAATTTTTAATCGAATTTTTTCTTACAAAATATAAATAAAACAAATTCATTTTTGAACTTTTAAATTATTTGATTCTGTTGTCTCTTTTTTTTCCTTATTGCATTTTTTTTTTGTCTATTGAACCCGGTTAAACACCGGGCGATTTGGCTATGCTCTATAAAATTAAAATACTTTCAAATGGTAATTCTTGAAGACACCAATGATAAATTGCTAATTACAACTATGGGATTGCAACTGCATTCAAATGAAGAAGCAATTAAATTTAATGCGAATACCGAGGGCACTGGCAACGTGGAATGAGGCTTGATTTAATTTCATTTGGAAATTGTTTTCCCAACAATGGATTACCTTTCCACCCCCTAATGAGCAGTGAGGGATGCCTTTTGTTTTGTGGGGACAAGGAAGCACGCATCTCTGGGAAAGTTGGAATATTTTATTCGAGGTCATTTGCTTGAATGCGAGAAAGATTCCTGGGAGAATCCTTAGACTGTAAATAAGGTAATCCAATTATTCTTAAATTGATCAATTTGCTTTGTGGTTATCTGCTTTTTGAATATTGTGCTAATGCAAATAATTTCTAATTATTGAGGAAAAAGGGTATGATATCGCTTGGATTCTTGGTATTTTATTATTATATGACTTCTTGCTATTTAAACAGCATCAATATGGTCGACAAAATTTCTCCTCATAACTGGCAGACCATCAAGAGCAGTGGTTTAATGCTGCAAACCATTTGGTCACATTTTTTTATTTAATGCTGCAACTCATTTGGTTACATTTTTGGTTTAATACTACAAGACATTTGGTCACATTTTTTTGGTTTAATGCTTTAATGCTGCAAACCATTTGGCAATATTTTTTTGTTAAATGCTGCAAACCATTTGGTCACATTTTTTGGTTTAATGCTTTAATGCTGCAAACCATTTGGCCATATTTTTTTGTTAAATGCTGCAAACCATTTGATCACATTTTTGAGATATATTTCTCGACCATAAAAGAAATAGAAATACTTTTTGTATTAACCTTCCTTCAGACGCAACTAATATGCAAATCACGTTTATTACACATTTATGTATATCCGATATCATTTGCACATGAAGAAAGATTCAAGAATAAATCGATTTCACATTGCAATGAATAATATTTAAAACCAAAAAGATTATTAGTTAAGCCATTAAATTATGTTATTTACATCTATGACACTCCCAACTTGCAGCTCAATGGCAACGCGTGCTGCTGGTGAGCATATTAGGGCTAAGTGACAATTCGCTGACGGCTTTGTTTTTTTAGACACTGTTTCAAAAACGAGGAGTCTTGATGGCGTTTGGGAGGTTCAGCATCTTGACTCGTGAGTCGGACTACCTGTTGGGAGTTTTCTGGGTTTTCTCCCATAATGCTGGTAATTCCTCCTAAACGTCCCCGTGCAAGGTACTGTGCATCTTCTCCAGTTACACTGAGGCAAGTCAGACTTCTACCTACGAGTGTTCCATCACATCAGAAACTCCTCCCCCTTTCCCTCCTTCAGTGAGACCACACTGGTACTTGGACTAGGTCTAGAGGTTGCTGTCTACCTAGTTGGATAAAAATACAACTGTTTTTTTCAATATTAAGAATTAACATTCTTGATATTTTGATTCTATATTTCTAAAAATATTTCAGCTACTTTAATGTAATTGCTTTGAAAACATAAAATGCATTTTTAAATTATTCGTATTGAGCTATTAAACTGTAATCTATTTCAAAACTATTTCAACTAAAACTTATCAGTTATTTCTTTAACCATTTAAATTGAGTCTTATAATGATATTTTTCTTTTTTAGGTGCTATTCGTTTCTACTTTATCAAGGGTATTGAAAATCCTGGGTAAGTTTTTTAAAGAATTTTAAAAATATTTTCTTTCAAACTATCCGACAATGCAGTTAGCCTAGAAGACTTTAGCCGAAATATTTTTATGCATTAATGCATTTCATTATTTGTGCTTAACTATAACTGTCGTTATGATTTTTAAGAAACTATTTCTCTGGTTAATAGTTATATTTTAATTAGCACTATGTATTTTTTAAAATATCTTTTCTCATTAATCTTTTTAAAGTTTGAAACACATAATTGTTTAAAAATTAAAATTTTTTTAATCTCTCTTGTCTCTTAGGTATTGATTTAGGTGTTGATAAATTAAGATAGGTGTTGCTTGTGTACCTGAGCCAATGCTTTGAAATGGCTAAAGCACAGTAGCAACACCCGTATTAATTTTATTTCTACTGATAGTATTTTATATTGCACTTATACACTCAAGAGCCAAAACATTATGACCACCTGTCAATAACGAGTTGGCCCACCTTGGCGCGCAACATAGCTTCAACCGCCTTGGCGCCATGCGAGACAGTCTCCGACGACCTTTTTCTTGATAGCGTGTGGACGTCCAGCACCATGTCGTCTACTGCTGGTTTCACCGTCATCCATCCACTTTGCATAAGTACTAACAACTGTAGATCGCGAACAACCCACGAGTCGAGCAGTTTCGAAATACTTTTTCCGAGCCTTCGAGCCATTACAATCTGCCCTCTATCAAAGTCGCTTAGATCCGCAGCCTTTTTTTCATCACACACAGAAATAAGTGAAAGAATGATTCTTCAGACTCTCCAGCAGCAATTAAATACCACTTCCACCTGATCACATGCCTTCCACGTCATCCAGGCGAGTTCATTGCAAAATGTAGAGGTGGTCATAATGTTTTGGCTCTTGAGTGTATATTGATAATATTGAAATACATAGTCCAATGTGACCACCACCTACTTTTGACATCAACGGGAAATAACGAATCACAAAAGACAGGTGGCAGCACATTGCAATGGAGTGTATATAAAGGATGTCCTAGGGCATCGGAAAGCATTTCAATCGTTATGTATATTCTTTCTATATATATATATACGGTCCACTCTGCCAAATGTGGTTATTCTGGCTTTTGACAGGTGGTCACATTAATGTGAATGGTCTGTGTAATATTGACTTTTATATTGAAATTGTATTGCAAATGATGCCCTTATTGTCTTATTAAATTTGGTATTTAATTAAAATAGCGCTGTAATTGTTGATAATATTTTAAACAATTGCAATATATATTCATGTAAATACTCTATAATTGAACTTTTA
This sequence comes from Caerostris extrusa, assembly GCA_021605095.1. Taxonomy (NCBI): domain Eukaryota; kingdom Metazoa; phylum Arthropoda; class Arachnida; order Araneae; family Araneidae; genus Caerostris; species Caerostris extrusa. Next base: position 27,118 of record BPLR01010401.1, on the reverse strand, counting down.
ATAATTATTTTTTTTTTTTAACTTTTAAATAATAATCTAAGTTTAAAAATTTTTCAAACAAAATACAATGCAAATTTTATTCATACGAGTAAGCATTTGTCTAATATATCAAAATGAATAAACAGCTAGAAAATTATACTGAAATTTATCGATAATCCCCTTTCTCGCACACACATTTCTTGAATATATTCCTTAAGAAAATGTTTTTAGAATTATCTTTTAACAGGTTTATAAACTAAAATAAAACTTTTTATATGCATACGAATTGTATTTATTTAAAATGTAACACAAGAAGAAAAAATTTGTTTAAAACAGAATTGAATTTTATAAATAGTTTATTTTCGTCATTTATAAAAAATTATTAAAATGTTAAATAAATTATTAAAAGTTAAATAAATTATTAAATAATTAAATAAATTATTTTAATAAAATGTTGTAAAAAATAGATTAAGAATCAGCTTTTATTTTCTTATAAAATGATAAAATTTCCGATATATTTCATTCTTCAAGCAAATTGAAATTTTTAATCTATCACATGTCAGCATTTTGGAATGATTACACATTCAAAAGTCGAAGATATAATTTAAAAATGTTTTATATTCAAAAACCACGTGTATTAAGTTATATTTTTGAGACGTTAAATCTTTTGAAAATTTAGAAAGATTTACATGAAAAATCTTTCCAGGCATTTTAGTGAAAATGCCATCCATGTTTAAGATCAAAAATAATAAAATTGCTACGTGCGACTAAAAATATTCGTTCACTATTTGAAGAATTCTGTATATTTTTGAATGTTAATTATTCTTCCTCATTTATTATCATTATATACAATGATAAATTATTCAATAAACGGATAATTAAATCTGAAACCATCGTGAACGAATCCAGTTGTAATTCTCATTTTGTTTCATTATTCTAGAGGAAAATTCCATTCATACATTTAATTTTCGAAATTTAATCGAATTGTAACACGCATATTTTCCTGCAAGGAAAATAAAAATTCGTTATTTGATATTAATGCGTCTATTGTATTTTTTTAAGTAAAAATTAGTGTTGTTAGAATTAATTTATTTAGTCTGAGATAATAGAATATATTCGGTTTTATTTATAATAGATGTGGATGTTTCATAAAACAACTATTTATCTTCCAGATTAGATTGTAATATAACCTAAACTGGGCCAAATCGAAAATAGCCATGGGATTTGGCGATTTTTTTGTGACGCCAACTGAACGATAAGTCGTGAAATGTAGTAACCCGGATTTCTTTTTACTGTTAAATTTTCACTTCACTTACAATCACAACCTTTTCTTTTGGCGCACATAAAAGAATTTTTGAAGCCAAATCCAAGGTGATCCTTTTTTTCAGATTCTGCCCTAAACTGAATTACCAAATATATACATTATTTTCAATTTAATTTTGAAAATAAAAAAAACACATATACGAACTGTTTAAGAAATATCACGAACGAAATTTTAAATTTTAAGTTCGCTTTATTTAAATACGATAATAACTTATTTCGCTTAATTCGTTTAATAACTTTTTCGCATTTCTTAATATGACTATAGAGCGTTGGACAACCCCTAGCCCGTAAAGAAAACTTTTACTGTCTCGAAATCTGCCAGTAAGTAGACGGCCGTGGCTGCTGCCACCATGGGCTGACTACCATGGGGCTGTTGCGTGCATGATGGGGATGATGATATCTTTTTTTACTTTGGATTATGCATCATTTGAATTTTTTTTATACATTGAGGGTTTTTAATGGTAACTGTCCTGGCATTTATGCATCGTATAGATTTATGTCGTCACAATCTCCACCGAGTTTTCTCGTTTCTTGAAAAAGAATAACTGCAACTTACACAGTCAAATGAACACATTACCACTGATCCCACTTTGGCCACAACACGTGAAAACTGGTGTGTATGTAAAATGTTTAATAATATTAAAAGACTGATTTACATTTTCTTAGTTTTTAAAGCAGCCAAACAAGCCAACTGTCACAAATATTAATATCAAATTTAGAAAAAAAGTCTTGTTGCCATAAGCTTCTTATTGAAGAGTTGTGTGAGCGAGTCAATAATGCAACGTGACTTGCTCTAGACAAATAGTTGCAGTCAGGCGGACGGTGAGCCAGGAAGATCCATATTTCATTCCTGATTTGATCCATCTCTGCATGTTTTTTGTTTCCTCAAACAAGACAGTTCGATTCTGGGCTCCCCTTTTTCCCCCTGAAAGATTTCCGGAGTTCCATGTTTATTTTATGCCCAAGTAAAAAAGAATATCTACTGGAAGTAGATGAGGAATGTTGGTGCACTGGAGAGTTGGGCAGATAGGAGTTTCCCTCTCAATAAAATCAACATAGGATAGAACCATTATTGTTGTTTAGAAATAGTCTTATGGAAATAAAATGTGAATGATTGATAAGATGTATACAAATTATTTTACTGATGAGAAGGGGGAATTATAGCCGGTATTTTATGTCATTTTTTTTTATAGAATTTTTAAGAAAATTTGCTTTTTAAGAAAAAGTTGAAATATTTTTAACTAAATGATCTATTTAAAATTTAAGCAAGAATAATTTTTTCAAATTGATGCCTAGGAATTAAAATATATCTATTTAGGTAAGATAATTGAAATTGCATGTTGTCTCTATGTAATATTAAATTATATCTAAAATAAGGTATTACTTACCATTGAGGTAGCATTAAATATACGAGAACACCACGTTGCTGGCTTTTTTATTATTATTATTTTTGCTTTAGTTATTTGATAAAAATTACAAATATACTAAAAGAAATTTAAAGAAAATATTTAAAGAACATTAAACTCAATATTTTAACATTCGAAAAGATAGTAGCCTTATATATTTCTTTAAAAACGAAACATGATTTGGTGCCATTTAATGCTATCAGTGAATGTAGTAAGCGCTAAGAATCAATAGACCACCAGATGGCACCATGAAACAAGTATTTAACAATTAAAAATAAATCTTGAATAATTGATTGGTTTAATTGAAAAAAATTCATAGGAATTTTTCCACGATCCTCAAAACTTGATCTTCTAAAGGTTATATATATATATATATATAAAAGAGTGAAAAAGAGAGACGTATTTGAAAAATGTTATCAATAACGATAAAAAAGTTTTTATACATATGAATTAAATTTTTATAAACATTAAATATCAAATATTTTGAATATAACAATAAAGGATCAGATAACTCACGAAAAATAAACTTACAATGTGATTACTTGTCCAATTTCGATAAATTTATATGATTGATTTATCTTTTTGTATCTTTACAGCTTTTAATAATTTGGACATCCATAAATGCAATTACCAAGTTAAAGAGGATGATATAATTATTATTCAACTGACGCTTCCAAGATATTTATTTATAATGTGTTTTTTTCTGTGTAACCCATCACATTAATTTTCTATAGTATTAAGGTATGGGTTCTGGAATGACAAAGTGAGATATAACAGCCCCTCATCAACTATATAGGTTGTACGTTTAGGATCGTTATCGTATTGAATACCTAATTTTACATATCTAATATTTTTGCTGATTCTTTTTAAATTATTTTCAATTCTTTAAATATACGAATCGATCTATATCCGCATTTATAAATATCAAATTTTCAGACTGGAAGCCGCCATACATCCATAGATAACACTGACCTACCGTTTCCCAACAGGAACATCGCTCTGTTCCGGCATTTTGCCAAACTTTTTTCCATCAAACTGAAAATGTTAAATTTCGATTAATCTGTGCATGCATCTCTTTCTAGAAATTAAAATCGCCCTTTCATGGTGTTTTTTTGCAAATTTCTAATGTTTCTCTGTTAATTAAATTTTTAGTCGTATTTTTTTTTCTTTTTGTGGAATTCGGCTGTTACCTTACTTTATTAATATTCTTGGAACAATACAGAATACTGCTTTTCCTAATTGTTTCAAAAAATCTTTTAGTTTTTTCTACTGCACTCATTTTCGAATTAATTCAAATTTTTCTGATTATTTATCGCGATGCTCAAATTAGGCAGTCTACCAATATGTGCCTTGTTATCAATAGTTTGAATTACATAAAAATTTCAAATGACTATTATCACAACAGAATGAACTTTTCCCCATAATTTTGCTTATTTTATTAAGTGGTTTACAATTTTATTATGAATACTCGATTTTCTGGTAGTTCTGACCTTTTATTCGACAACTTTATTCGTTGAAAAATGATTAATTTTTTCAACTTTGAAAAAATTTCAAAATACGTTGAAACATTTTAAAACAACACTTCCAATTGTTGAAAACTGATTATAATATTAATATAAAATGTTACACATTTTGCTGTAATTAAGGTTGATGTACACTACTTAAGTTTAGAAATGGATTTTTAGTTAACAGAATTTAAAAGTATACAATAATTATTCGTTAGTTTGAAGTTAAAATTAATAAAATGGAAGTAATTTTAATTTATCGTAAAACTTTTATATATACATATATATATCTATAATATATAGATATATATATGTATGTATGTAGTGGTATGTGTGTATATATAGTGGTTCGAAATTAATGGAAAAAATGGAAGTAATTTTAATTTATCGTAAAACTTTAACATATACATATATATATCTATATATATATAGATATATATATGTATATGTATGTAATATGTATGTATATGAGTGGTTCGAAATTAATGGAAAATGGAAGTAATTTTATTTATCGTAAAACTTTTAATAATATATATTATATATATATAGATATATATATATATATGTATGTAGTGGTATGTATTTATGTAGTGGTTCGAAATTAATGGAAAAAATGGAAGTAATTTTTAATTTATCGTAAACTTTAATATATACATATATATATATCTATATATATATAGATATATATATGTATGTATGTAGTGTATGTATGTATATGTAGTGGTTCGAAATTAATGGAAAAAAATGGAAGTAATTTTAATTTATCGTAAAACTTTAATATATACATATATATATCTATATATGATATATATATATATATATGTATGTATGTAGTGGTATGTATGTATATGTAGTGGTTCGAAATTCACTTTCAACCGTAGGTCCCGGTCTAATATGACTACAGAGCGATGGGCGTAGTGCTGACAACCCTACCCTGTAAAAAGAAAACAACTTCTCAGGTTTCTGAATCTGCCAATAGGCAAAAATGTCTTGGTCCACTCTAGGGCTTAGTACAACTTGTTAAAATTCTATTTAATGATAGATTAAAATCATTAGTTTCTGAAAACATTAATATTCAATAAAATGTTTATTTAACCTGAGCATACAGCACAATAATACAATGCTTAAACATACAATTCGTTTATTCTTTATTTTAACAACTTTTCAGTAAATTATTTTATTTTATTTTTAAATCTGATTGTTGCATTTAATGAATTTAATGAATCGCATATAAACAAATCAATTAATCAATCTCCAGTAATTAAATACACTTTAATTATGAACAAAACTCAAACAATCCATCTTATTTGTGTCAACCACATTATCCGAGTGCATATTGCTTTTATACCCTATTTAGTTGAGTTTTCATTACAGGAAATACCCTATTAAATGTCGCTGCAGTGGATTTTCAATGTCAGGATCCGTTGTTGTGCACCATATTAAAAAGCTGAGCTCCGGGCGAGTTCCCTTGAGGGAAAAGTCAACAGTGATCGTGACAATTTCGTAAAATTAAACCCTCCTGCCTTGTAGACGATACACGCCAACCAGAGCGAAATGATCTCTATTTGCATATTATGACCCGAGGCACTGATTTATTGTGCGATTTCCCTGCAGCAGTTTAGCTATTTCGTTCTAAATAAGCACTTGTTGTAGCATCGTGGAAAAAATAACTATTTCTAGTTACAGTTACCCTAAAATTGGAATTCTATTAATTTATAGACTGAAAAATCAATTTTTGCTTTAAGGTGTTGCTAGAATATGTTGCATATGTTAATCGTAAATTTGGTTTTTCATTGTTACGTATGTGCGTTATTTATTTGAATATAACCATAAAAAATGAGTAATGTAGTGCTGTGAAACTAGACTGTAATGGGGTGTGGTTGGGTTGAGACTGGAGACACAGGTTGGAGATCTCATAGCTTTTTTGACACACGCACAAACACGACACACATACAATAATTAACACATTTAAAGACATATAATTATAGATTCGTAGAAGGATTCCACTTCTAAGCCGAAGACCCGATATTCAGCTACGCGCAAGATGCTAAAAATATACTTCTTTCCGGGTGAGAATTTGTAAACCAACTAATATTCAGGATTTACTAAATATATTTCCTGTCGGGATTAGAGACTGTAAACTAAACGTTTCTGAACAGAAGCACGTGATTGCCTTCTACTAAACGTTTCTCAGCTGCTGCGACGGTTGCCCTGTACTTTCTCTCGGATGAGATTCTCGAGGCCTACTGACCATTTCTCTTGAATACCAATGGAGAGTGAGCTCTTGCCAGTGTATAGGAGGAAGCACGGTTATAATAGGAAGTTTATTCACATTTCTGAACAGTCTGTAATATTAATTATTGCGTGAAACTGTTAAAATTTCTACTGTTTTAAATACTTTGTGCTTAAAATCTGGATCATGTTTATATTCGCTTTAAATGTGCATGAATTTCAACTCAGCAACCGCGTCATTTTAATTCTATACATGGACGACCATTTTTATTATCTCAAGCAAAAAGAGGCTTACTCTTTTACACCGTTTCAAAAACCCAAATCACGTAACTCTACTGTAAAGTCCAGTGGAGGTTAAAAAAAAAAAGATATAAAGATCAGATTTTTAATAGAAAAATTTCTTGTTGTAGCAGATCACTCTACAGCTTAGATTATAAGCAACGCTTGCAAAAAAATGCTGTTCTTCGGTATTTCTTCTGCGCACTTATTTTTGCAGCTTTGGTGGCAGTGGAATCTTCTTGGAGTCCATGTAAATCTGCCTTTCATGTGGCTCACGTAGGGTAGAAGTGGCCCTAGAGTAAAAGGAAGACGCTGCGCCCAACAAACGATATATTTATGGTAACAAGTGGTAGGGAAGGAAGAAAAAAATGAAATGGGGAACGATATTTGTTTTCTCTAAGCATTAGAAATGAGGCCATGGTATTGTCCATGGCAACTAAGGGTTAGAGATACCTCCGTCTTTCCGGGGAGATGCAATACGTCCCTTTTTATAAAGATAGGAATAAATACTATGTAGAATAAGACTCATTGAGTGTATTACATATTATAGTAGGTTAAATTAGCTTTATATGAATCACTTTTTGAATGCTGGAATAGAACAAGTGCTTTTTTTTTAAAGAAAACAAAAATTATTACTATGACAGAATTCAGTAATCATATATGAATAGACTATACTGGCTTATATTAATTTCATATTATATTAACTGTGTACTGGGTTATATTGATTTCATATTATATTAACTGTGTACATGGTTTATATTAATTTCATATTATATTAACCGTGTACTGGCTTATATTGATTTCATATTACTACTGTGCCCAAAAGTAAGACCAGTTATTTTTTTTCAAAAACTCTTTATTTATTCTTCCGAATTTATTTCATCGCCTTAAAGTAATCCCCTCGGACACAATGCACTTATGCCAACATTCTTTCCAATCCGCAATGCATGCTGAAAAGTCATCGGCAGGGATGGCCTTCAAAGCGCGCCGATTCACGTTGAATCTCTTTAATCGATCAAAACGGTGTCCTCGGGTGGTCTTTTGAGTTTAGGGTACTCTACTCAAAGGAGGTACTTCCTCTCAATTATTCTAACTAAAATTATTTTAAAAAGTTTTCAATTTTTGGTTATTCTTGTACTCCTCGCGGGTGAGAGTCTAGAGGCCTACTAACCATTTCTCCTGAAAGCCAAAGAGGGGGAAGAGCTCTTATTAGTGTGCAGGAGGCAGCACGGTTACAATAGGAAGTAAGTTATATTTTATGAATAATCTGTATTATTATTTATTGCGTGGAACTGTTAAAATTTCTGCTATTTTAAATGCTTTATGCATAAAATCTTGATCATGTTTATATTTGTTTTAAAATTTGCATGAATTTTAACTCAAAAACCGTATTATCTTAATTCTATACATGGACGTCCATTTTTATTATGGCAAACAAAACAGGCTTACTCTTTTACATCGTTTCAAAACCCAAATCACGTAACTTTACTGTAAAAAGTGCAGTGGAGGTTAAAAAAAAAAAGATATAAGATCAGACTTTACGACCCATAGAAAAATTTCCTTTTGTAGCAGATCACTCTACAGCTTAGACTAGAAGCAATGCTGGCGAAAAAATGCTTTTCTTCTGTATTTCTTCTACGCACTTACTGTTGCAGCTTTGGTGGCCATGGAATCTTTTGGGAGTCCATGTAAATGCGCCTTTCATGTGGCTCACGTAGGGTCAGAAGTGGCCCTAGAGTAAAAGGAGGACGCTTCCCCCAACAAACGATATATTTATGGTAACGTGGTAGGGAAGGAAGAAAAGAATGAATGAGATGGGGAACGATATTTATTTTCTCTAAGCATTACAAACGATGCCGTGGTATTGGCCATGGAAACTGAGGGTTAGTGATGCCTCCCAGTCTTTCAGTGGAGATGCAATACTTCTATTTGTATGAAGATAGGAAAAATACCATATGGAATAAGAATCACTGGGAAGTATTACAGTAGGTTAAATGAGTTTCCCATGAATTTAATCACTTTTCAATGATTGAATACAACAAATGTTTTTTAAGGAAATTAAAAATTATTACTATGACAGAATTCAGTAATCATATCTGAATAGACTATACTGGCTTATGTTAATTTCATATTATTTTAATTATGCACTGGTTTATATTAATTTCATATTATATTAACTGTGTACTGGCTTATTTTGATTTCATATTATATTAATTGTGTACTGGCTGATATTGATTTCATATTACTAGTGTATCCAAAAAAAAATAAGACCAATTATTTTTTTTTCAAAAACTCTTTATGTATTCTTCAAATTTATTTCATCGCCTTTAGATAGAAGCTAACGACAGTTGCGCCGCCACGGAGCTTCAACAAAACTCAAATCATCATTCATCGCCTTCAAAGTAATCCTCTCTGGACACAATGCACTTATGCCAACTTTTTTTTTTTCCAATCCCCAATGCATGCTAAAAAGTCATCGGCAGGGGTAGCCTTCAAAGCGCGCGGCGATTCACGTTGAATCTCTTTAATCGACTCAAAACGATGTCGGAGTGAACTTTTGAGTTTAGGGTACTTTACTCGATGGAAGTACTTCCTCTCTGGTATTCTTAACTATAATTATTTGCAATTTTTTACCATTTTTGGTTATTCTTGTACTTCCTCGCGGGTGAGAGTCTCGAGGCCTACTAGCCATTTCTCCTGAATGCCAAATGCGGGGTGGGGGGAGATCTTGCCAGTGTGTAGGAGAAAGCACGGTTACAACAAGAAGTATGATCATATTTATGAACAATCTACATTATTATTTATTGCGTGGAACTGTTAAAATTTCTGCTATTTTAAATACATTATGCATAAAATCTGAATCATGTTTTTATTTGTTTAAAAAGTTGCATGCATTTTAACCCAGCAACCGCATCATTTAATTCTGTACATGGACGTCCATTTTTATCATCCCAAACAAAACAGACCTACTATTTTACACCGTTTCAAAAACCCAAATCACGTAACTTCACTGTAAAGTCCAGTGGAGCTTACAAAAAAAAAAAAAAAAAAAAAAAAAGATATAAAATCAGACTTTACGACATAGAAAAATTTCGTTGTTGTGGCAGATCACTCTGCAGCTTAGACTAGAAGCAATGCTGGCGAAAAAATGCTTTTCTTCGGTATTTCTTCTACGCACTTATTGTTGCAGCTTTGGTGGCTATGAATCTTTTTGGGAGTCCATGTAAATCTGCCTTTCATGGGGCTCACGTAGGGTGGAAGTGGCCCTAGAGTAAAAGGAACCCCCCAACAAACGATATATTTATGGTAACAAGTGGTAGGGAAGGAAGAAAAGAATGAGATGGGGAACGATATTTATTTTCTCTCTAAGCATTACAAATGATGCCGTGGTATTGGCCATGGCAACTCAGGGTTAGAATGCCTCCAAGTCTTTCCGTGGAGATGCAATTCGTCCATTCTTATAAACATAGGAATAAATACTATGTAGGATAAGAATCATTGGGAAGTATTACTGTAGATTAAATTAATTTCATTTGATTTTAATCACTTTTCAATGCTTGAATACAACAAATGTTTTTTAAAAAGAAAAATCAAAGAAATTATTACTATGTCAGAATTCAGTAATCATATCTGGACAATAACTGTGTATTGGCTTAGTATACTTCATATTAATTTAAATCTTATATAACAGAAAGGCATTTTCTTGATTTTATGGCATTTTCCAAGTATAAAACTTGGAACCCAAAACTTATAATTATTTTTCCATCAATATTTTAAAAATAGTACATAGAAATCAATGAGGGCCTGGTAACCAAATGATTGGCTCTCTGGCACTCGATGCCACAGGCTTTCGGTTCGAGTTCGGGCTGCGCTATGGATGTTTTTTTTCTTTCTGATGCAGCTGGCAAACACAGACAGCTTGGTCTTAGATGCCTTAAGGCAAGTGCTGCACAGACGTACTCACTTTGCATTACCCAGAGGGCGCGTGTAACTTGAAGATAAGCCACGGACGCGGAGTAACAATGCCCCGCAACGCTCTACGATCCTGTTAGACCGGGACCTACTTTTTAAAAGTGGATTCCGAACCACTACAAACAACCATGGCCCCGCCGGGACTCGAACCCGAAACCTGGGGTATCGAGCGCCAGAGCGCTAGCCACTCGGACATTCAGGCCCTGCGATGGATGTTTGTAGTGATTAGAAATCCACTTTAAACTGTTGGTCCTGGTCTAATATGACTGTAAAGCTGGCAACTCTACCTTGTAAAACGAAAACATCTCCTATCTCGAAATCTGCCATTAGGCAGACGGCCTTGGCCCACCATGGGCTGTTACTTCATTGATGATGAGAAATAAATGAATTCAACAAATTTTAATAATACTTATTAAAGCTTATTTAAATTAGACTACTATTATGATCAGGATTTTGAATATAGTATAAACAATTAATGGTTAATAAAAAATATATTTGAAATTAATGTCCTACTTATTTGTTTTTTATCTTTTACAACTTGCTTAGTAAATTCTATACCTTTAATTATAACAAAAACATTCAAAAATTGGTCAAAGAAAACAATTTGTTTTTAAATAATTTTTACTTGAACTTATAAACTACAAAAAAACTAAACAATAATGATGAAATATATATAATGATATGCTAACTATTATACGAATGGTTTTTAGGAAAACTTCTTTTATTAGCTCAAAAAATAGAATGCATAGCATATAAGTAAATAATAAAACTGTATCAAAATATTAAAACTTAATAAAATATATTAAAACTTTTATTTGTATATATTATCGTTCAAATTTCATTTTTAAATTATATATATTACTTTCATTTTAAAGTAAGAATTTAATAGTAGTTTTAACAAATGAATATAATGAATTATTGTGTTACTATATTTTTGTCGTCTGACTATAAACTAATGAAGGATATCTAACAGCATGTAGTTATTTCTGTAGAAATGTATTGAAGCGAATGCGATATGTTAAAACGTAATTAGGAAGTCTGTAAACCAGTTAATATTGGGATATCTCCAGGAACTTTGCAATTTAAATCCTACAGCACGTGGCATGCGACGCCCAGTTTCTGTATCTCTATTTCATTTGCAATGCCTATCCGTCTGTGTTTGCATTAATTTGTTTGTATGAAATATCAGGATTAATCTAATGGAACTGTGCACATGATGGTAATATACTGGAACAGAATTTCATTATAAGTGCATGAATGAATTCGTATAATAATTTTGGAATGATATTTAGAATAATAACTAATATAGAATAATTTCGAAGGTTATATTCAATAGGATTGGTATTGAAAATATATACTAGATTAATTTTTCATAAAGTTTATTTACGTTTGAGATAACTTCATTAATTTTACAGCAAGTTTATTTAAGTCTGAAATAACTTTTTAAAATGTATATATATTCATTTAAATAATTAGTATTATATTGGAAATATGTTTATATGTTTTTTTTTATTTTTAATTAAAAATATTGTATTTTAATTAATATATTTTAAATTTAATTATAAATTTAAAACAATCAGATCTAATAATGTTGACTGTTTATGTAATAAATATTTAAATTTTCGATGGTGTAATTTTAATGGTAACATAAAAATTTCAGTCAGAAAGCTGACTCGCTGGCTGAACATGGCTGCAGTCTTCCAACTGCATATGTTCTTCTATAGCCAGGCCGTTTTCTTTATTGTGAATTTGACGGGAAGATATGCACGCAAAGCTCACATGAATGCTGCCTGGGGCAAGATCTGGGTAAGCAACTTAACAATCCGATCCCAATGGACCTTCCCGGATAAATTTTTGCTGCCAATTGTCAGCGGACATAACTACTCCCAAGGACATCTCCACATAATTGGCGTGAAGTCACCCCTGATTGTCCCCTTTGTTCTACTGGAGATACTATGAACTTTACTCACCGGATAGTTTGTGCTTCTATGGCCAACACTATTTTAGAAACTTTATCTATCAATGACTTTATTTCAAATGTAGTTTGTATTGGGCTGCTGGCAAGGAAATGGTCAATAAGACTTAGTCCTCGACGTAATTAAAAAGTCAGAAAACAAATACTTTTGAAATGGGAGAAAAACATTCATAATATTCATTTAAGATGTTTACATAGTATGTATACAAATGTTTCAGATGAATTATGGACTAAATGCTAAATAATGTACATGGACTTTATAAATCAATTTACAGTGTAATAGAAAAGTATTGTAACAAGGATACCATACATATATGGTTACCTAACTCTTCTATTATGCAAATAAATTTTCTAATGTTGAACATGATTTTTCTCCATACCCTATAAGAAAAAATTAGGCTCTTGGTGAAACCATTCTTCCACCTTGTAATCATAACATTGCTTGAAATGTTTATTTTCGTGGCCTTCTTTGGTGGACCAAAGATATGATGAGAACTAAAAAAATGTTTCTGCCTATAAGGTGGATATTTCAATGCATATCAGCGGAATTGACATGAATTTATCACGTGGGTATTCATTACTGTGCAGAAAGTTACACATCTCCCAGTTTGATAAGGTTTAGGTAGATATGTTATTAGCTTTGTTATACTATAGACATTCTGTAAAATGTTACAGTAAATAACACTAAGCATTGATCAAGGCACTGACTGGTAACCACTCTATCAGCAAAAAGAAAATAAATCTGTCAACGTGACTTTACCAAGCCATCTATCTTGTTGACTGATGTGGAATGTTACCATTTTCAATTCACTTAGTTGCTGGTTGGAAGTAACACTGTGTTTTATCCCTAACTGTAATTGTCTTCAATCGAAAAATGAGCATGTTATAACCTCTGAAGAACATCACCTCTGAGAACATCACCTCTGAGAACATACGACCCATGGGCGTACGATGTATAGCATCGTACGCCCATGTGGTCAGATGATGTTCCAAAATATCATCATGCATATCTGGTTGCATATCTCATTTAGTTGTCGTATATCCATTGAGCACGATTACTTCGAAATCCCAGTAACCTGATGGTCAATTGGCTAGCGCTCTGGCATTTAATACCCCAGACTTCAACTTAGAATCCTGGCATGGATGTTTGTTATTAGTTCGGAATCCACATTAAACTCTAGGTCCCGGTATAATTAATCCAAAATGTGCAGAAAATGACCGTAGAGCAACAAACCGAACCCAATCGAAATTCCAGTTTTCCAATGCTAGGCTGGATTCAGTGCTGACTTTGTGTGGTACTCCTTGGCCTATATATCCTCCATATATTTTTTGTGCCTATCCTCATTGAAAATTGTGTCCAGATCGATTACCAGTCGCTGACAAGTTTCACTAGCCAATGCAACCTTTCTTACTCATGAATTGAATTTCACTTCATTTAAATTCCTTCGTTATGATTGTTGTTGCCACAATGAGTTTATACTTATTATAAAACCCAATTTAGAATAAATACCCTCAGGGTGGGGGAGCTCACCTGCCATCTTCCCTTCTTTTTCACTTTTAACTCAGTATATTTTTGGCTTAGTATGAAACTTAGAACATTAATCTCATGCATAGATATGCCTTCTATTGTCAAGTTTAGAACCGTTCTCTCTCCACTTTAGAAACACCTCACGCTCTCCAACAAGCAGTTCTGTATTACATAAACTCCAGTATTTAAGCACATAACAAAGTTATCAAGTAACTAGTTTTTCTCTATTAAAATAAGAGGATTAAAAACCAAAATTTTTCACAAGCTTTCCAGATAAAAATAATTAAATTACATTAAGCATTTTTTAAAGAGGAGAAAATTGGATTTCTTTTTATCGTTTTCTGTGGTAAAATTATTTCAAGTCAAGAGTGCAGATATGTTAGAAAACTTCTTGAAAGAACGTTTTTGTAAACGATTTGTTTACTATACCATGCGGTTGGAAAAATTAGTATGAAAACAGTATTTTCTTTAAGGATTAAGTTTTTGTTGGTCAGGTTTGCTGTAAAAAGAGTTTAGAGCTTATTTTTATTCAAAGAAGGGGGGCAGCTATGGTTTTAATGTTATAATAAAGCTGAAATAAACACTAAGCTTTATTTAGTTTCATCATAAAATAAAATGATATACAAGATTTTAATGGGCGTTTTTATTTAAAGCTAAGTGAAAATATTTTTAGTACTTTATATTTTATTTTATATTTATATGTGTATATGATGCAATAACTGATTTCTGATTTGTTTTGTCATAACCTGAAGAGTAATAATGAATTTATTAATTCCGCATCAAAAATTAACAATACGTTATGTGAAATATTTATCGTAACATACAAAAGTTAAATAAATTATTTATTAAATGCAATAAATATCATTCTCGTGTATTTTAAATTAACGTAAACTAACTGAATATAAAAGTTTGAAAATCATTTATCCCTTTATTTTACTGTCAAATAAAGGTATACTATTTAAAGAATTTATCACACATTTATTTTGTTTCTTATTGCATATAAAAGAATACGAATTTGTAAGCAAATATCGTATTTGAATTAATTTTCGAAATTGTAATCCAAAATATCGTTGAAATATATATATTACTAATTATTCATAACTGCTTATAGCGAAATAAAGAAATATAATAATTCCTTTAATTAAGAAAATGAATATAATTTTGTAATTTCCATTATCATTTAATATCATAATGTCAGATTATAGCAATAATGGTGATTATTTATAAACTCCAAACGCAATGCTTACGCTTTTATCCTTTGCTAAATATTGAAATTCCATATATTCTTCAATTTATTACAGTAAAATGTTCTAATCTGATATAGATTTCTCCACAATAAACAAAGACATTAATATACTAAATAATTTTTCTAAGTAATTATCTGCAAAATTAGTACAATAAATATTAAGACTATCATAATTAATATTCCCCCTCACTCTCTAAACAAATAAAATTCGATAGCGACCACTTTATAACCCTTTTTTGTTAAATGTCGTATTACTTAGGCTTGTGCCAATATTAATATAACTGTTAATTTAATTACCTTCACGAGAATTAGAGATCTTCAAATTCAGTTAACGAAACGTTTACTTTTATTAATATTACACAATTTAGATACTGAATGGTGTTAGGAGTGGGGTTAATTTTTAATGCATACTGTTTCAATTAGAAAGGTCTTATATTAGCAGTTGATTTCAACCCTATAAAAATTCAAGTTTTTGACAGGTCAAGTTTATTTAGCGTACCAACCAGAGTTGCGTTAAGTTTAACAAACAGAAGAAGGGATGTAGGGCAAAGTTGACTTGGCCACTCGGAATTCTCATGAATTATTATTATATTTTTTTCTTACTATTATATTATTATTTTGTTTGAATTTACAAATCTTAAATCCAAGAATGAAAACTATTATTATTTGATTTTCTGTAACCGGCAAACGCCGGGTAGTTGGTCAGATAATTTGAAAAGAAATAATTGAAATTCAGCACTGTACTGTTGGTAAAATAGGAGGATCTTTCTAAAAGGCTAGCTAACCCATCCCGAGAATTTCTCCTTAGAAAGCGAGATTGTAACTATGCGACATCATTGAGATGGTGATGCAAGTGCAATTTTCTTATTGCAATAAAGTAGAAAATATTTGCAGAATCAGTCAAAAAAAGCAAAAAGAAATTGGGCCATTCATTGACTCGAACGGAACTAAATCCTGCAAATCAAAAAGATTCACCATCTCACTGATGTCGCATAGCTGCAATCTTGCTTTTTAAGGGGAAATACTCGGGCGGGGCTAGCTAGTCTTTCAGCAGAACGCCTCTCCTATTTCACTAACAGGACAGTGCTGGCTTTCAATTGTTTCTTTTCAAATTATCTGACCAATGACCCGGTGTTTGCCGGCTACAGAAAATCTAATCATGCTAGTTTTCATTCTTGAATTTAAGATTTTTAATTTCGAACAAAATAATAATATAATAGTAAGAAAAATATAATAATAATTCATGAGAATTATTTCGTTATTTCTATTTTTAGTTTTGTTAAACTTTATTAGAAATATATATATGAGATAGATGGAACGACAACTAATAAATTTAATTTATTATTGTTAAATCAAATATATAACGTAATTTATTTGAGAAATTGGTGGTCTATTTAAAATTTCTTTTTACATTCGATATATATTAACAGAAATTTCTATTTAGTCAAAACCAAATATTAAAAATATTTGACATTATATTGTGATTTAATAATACCAATTTATAAACGTCTGATGCTTCATAAATGTCTTGTTAAAATAAATAATTTTAAATTTCAAATTCTGGAAATCCTCAAAAGAGTAATTATTAGTAATTTAAAATGATGATTTTTGTTTTTCCAGAATTTATATTTATATTTTTAGTTTAATAAAGGAACTTTAATTTTTATGTATAAGAAATAAATAGCACCTCAAAGTTTAATCGCTACTGCCTATAGTATTTTTATTATTTGTTTACACTCAAGAGCCAAAACATTATGACCACATTACCATTTTGCAATGAACTCGCCTGTACGACGTGGAAGGCACGTGATCAGGTGGAAGTGGTATTTAACTGGCATTAAGTGGTGGTATTAATCCATGCCAAAGCGGGTTGAAGCTGTGTTGCGCGCCAAAGAGGGGGTCAACTCGTTATTGACAGATGGTCAGAATGTTTTGGTTCTTGAGTGTATATTACGTTATCATCAGATATATCTGAAAATTGTCCATATTTAACTACAAGTTGTATTGTACAAAATTTTAGTATTATATATATATATGCACAATTACTGTTAAATTTCATGAGCAGCTAGTGGAAGAGTTAAAAATTTCGTGAAAGATATCCCAGGCATTGCTATCCGTTTTCAAAGAGAGTAGAATAGTCGAACTCAACAAATTTGTAAAATTTATACCCCATAAAAGTAGGTTGATTTATAAATTTTAATTTACATTTAAAAATTTTTTTGCAAGGTAAAATTTAATAAAAATCCGACATGAAAACTCTCCATTTTCTTTCTTTTAAAAACTTGTGAAATTTGAATTTCCAAGTTTAAGATACTTATATTCTTTCTTAATGATGATATAAAAAGACACTTTTACGAATTTCCTAATATAATATTTTGAATATCAAATATTAAGAAAAAGATAAAGTATTCACATTTATATATCGTTCTTTTAAATCTATTTCTGAATATTTTTCATTTCCATCATTGAATAAATTATTTTTTTATGAAAAACAAAAGATTCTCCGCTGAATTTCTGTCTTTATTTTTTCAATAAAACGACAGTTTTAAATAGACTGCAGAGAATCTCATTTTTTTGATATCACTGGAAATGATTGTTCTGTTGAGTGGTTTCTCTGCTGAGAAAAATAATAAAATAAAAAATGTTTTCAATAGAATTGTTTCTTTTTCGATAAATTCTTTATTTGGAAAAGAACGTAATAAAATTTCGAATGAATAAAATTGAATTTACATTTTAAGATTCAGTCGTAAAATTTTATTATTCAATTTTTTTTTTTCAACAAAACAAACACAATGCAGCTTTGAGATTCTTTTAAGTTGATTTATAGAATACTTGTTCAATAAATCTGTACTTGTGTCGAATAAGTGTACAATGATAATTTAATAAATCATTTTTTTTTGCTTTAGCTTTTATTCGTTTTACTTGAAATATATTTTTTTTTTACTTGATAAATATATGTTTGTATCTATTTTCATTTGTGAATTTCAGTTCTCGATTCAATAACAAAATATTGCTGAATTATTCAGGATCCATTCTATAAATTTGTAAAGGCATGGGATTTGATTTATGTTTAGATGTCCTGCTTTATATTTGTATTCATTTATTACAATCTCTCTACTTCATGCTACGTTGCAAATATTGACCAATAACTTTTGAATACATGCTGTATCGTACAGGACAAAGTATTCTATGATTGTTTAGGCTTAATCAGATTACATTAGATTTTGTATCAAAATTTCTGAAATGCGTATTTTCTGCTTCTAGTGAATATTTCAGCTATAGAAAATACTATATTTTGTCATATTTCTACTTTAACGTTTCTCCTGGGTTAATCTTAAAATAAAAGATTTGCAATTTCTGAAATTAATATTCCAGTGTTAAGGGGCCTGATGGCCAATTGGCTAGCGCTCTGGCCTTTGGTAAATTTAAGCTTCTTTAGTTGTATATTAGTTTCCCTTGGAGTTTAAAATGAATTATGTGTTAATGCAAATTTAAATTGTGTAAGTAAACTATTTAAAGAATTATTAGACGAGAATTTCGCTAAGTTTACCATTGTTGAAGTCTTAATTTGATGGTTTTAGAATGACTTGACCCGACTCGTGCTCAGTGTCAACGTGTGCCGCTGGTGATCATGAAAGCTTAGGTTCAATCCGCTGGCGACTTGGTTGTAGATACTGTTTCAAAAACGAGAAGGCTCGAGGGTATTTCGATGTTCAGAATCTTGCCTCATTAGTCAGACTACCTGGTGGGAATATTTCTGGTTTCCTCCTATACGATAAGAAAATGTGCTGTAGTTTCACTAAAGTTCTCCCGGAAGGCACTGTCCTCCTGCTTCAACGTCACGGAGACAAAATCTGACTTCTACACCTGCGAGTGCTCCATCATAACAAAAGCTATTCCCCCCTTTTCCTCCTTCCACGAGACCACACGGGTTCCTGGACTTCGTCTAGATGTTACTGCCGACCAAGTGAGACATAAAAAAACAGGATGACTTGAGAGTTAAAGAACTTACAGGAAGAAAAAAATGAAGTACAAATATTAAGTTATTTTTATGAATCATAAAATTGATTCATTTTCTTGAACTTATAAAGAGTGACTCCTATTATGTTAGGGCTGCCTGATGGTCAATTGGCTAGAGCTCTGGTCTTTATTACCACAAGCATCAAGTTCGAATCCTAGGTGTGGCATGGATGTTTGTGTGGGTTCGGAAATCCACGTTAAACTGTATGTCCCAGTCTAATTACCCTAAAGTGTGCACAAAATGACCGTATAGCGACAAACTAAACCTAAACCTAAACCTAAGCGGCATCAAACGTTATGTTTTGAGAATTTCTGTTTTGTAAAACTTTTTCTAAATATGTTTTGTTGAAGCTCAGAATTTAAAAAGTAAAATTTAATATTCGCAACATCAAAAAAAAAAAAAAAAACGAGTTTTCACTGTTCTAGTATTACATAGATTCTGAGGTCATTTTGAATAAACTATTTTAAATCATATTAAAATTCTCATTTTTGTATGGAATTTTTTTTTTTCATTCTAAAATAATCATGTCTTTTATAAAATCTTTCACGCTTTTACCATAATAGCACAATTTTGTGAAATATGTGGAATATTCTTAAAAATATTAATTTTTTTTAAGGAAAAACCTGCAAAGTTTTTAACTAATATATGTTAATAATCAAATAATAGACATTAATTTTTGACATTGCCCAATTGTTTAATTATCGACTGCAAAAATTTAAAAAAATTTATAATTAGCGTCACTTAAAACATTTAATTCCCTAAATATTTTTCGAAAATACTGAATTTAAATTAAATCTATTAAGAATCATATACAAAGAATTATTTGCCATTACCTTTAGAAGCTAATGTTATCTTCAGGCTCGATAATAATTGTAATTGACAATGTTTTTAAAATTCAATATCAATATTTAAACAACTAACATGAATTAAATACCGTAGTTAGCAAATTTGTCTGCTCAAATAACATTTCTCGTATCACTGGATTACTTTCCGTCTGTATTTATTTAACAGACTGATTTATTTGATGATTGAATGTGAACATTGATGATTGTGTCAATAAAGCTCGATTTGAATTTCCATAATGAATGAGAGTTCGTAAACCTTACAAAGATTCTTTACAGGAAATTACGCTATAATGAATCCATATTTATCCGTTAAATATTTCCTGATAAAGTAATAATCCATTTAAATTAGTTATATTAACGTTAATCATTACAATTATTTATTAATTTTGAAGTTTTTCCACATTTGATTGTTTCACTTTTTGCAAACTGATCTATTCTAAATAGTAATTAATAAAATATGATTTCTGATTGGAATGCAAAGGAAACGAGTATTTGCAGAAAAATGCGATGAATTAATTTCTATCGATTTAATTTAAAAAAATATAATTAGAAATTAAAAAAATGTCTTATATTTGAAGTCCATTCTCAATTGTATTATAAACAGATTACTGGTGCCATCACTCAAGAAATGTTGTGCTGCTTGTGGCTAACGATTGATCATATTACATTTTGCCACTTGAAAGAATTATAAGCTAATGTTATTGTTACAATTGTAATGATTGTAATGTTGTGATAACAATCATTTTCAGTTTACCCTGGTACACTACTAGAGATTTATGTATAATTTTTATTTTTTCCTTTTTATAAATTAAAATACCAAAAAGGCTAATGTCTTCAAGAAAATTCGAAAAAGCATTCAAAAATTTGAAAGTCAAACCAATTCAAAATTCGCTGTTTGAAAGATTCCATTAGAACTATGATTGCAATAGAAGGTTTTAAAGGTGTTCGACTTTTCAAATTACTAAGAATTAATTGTAGGCAAGATTGATGGCAATGTCAAAAAATAAAATTTCACGTAACTATTTAGTTTGTATAATAAATACTTATATTTTTTTTTGTCAAATTTCTTTTAGTGTTTTTCATTGCATATTATATATCAGACTTATTTTGAAAAATTCTCAAAGATTGTTATTTTTAATGTACATACACTTTGACTTGCAATCGTTCGCTCTTAAAAAGACAAATATTTAGCAATATTGTCAGCAAATATAGTTCTAATCTTTTATTCATAAAATTTTTCTACATCCGAGTCAGACGTCATATGCTGAAAGCATACATATGATTGGTTGTGACGTCGAGTACGAATGTAAAAAAGTCCATGAAGTGTATGGGATTTTGTGAGAAAGAAAGGGGAGAGCTGTCTGGCTGGCTGAAGGCAACTTGATTTATTCATATTTAAGTTAAAAACCAAAATATATATATATTTTTTTGTAGGTTTTACCTTTTATTTTAAATGTATAATAAAAAAAAAATTATTTTCTTAAACTAATTAAATGTAGTGATTCTTGCTTCTTCAGTTTTCTACAGTACAATACTCTGCTAAATCTTTCTACATCTGTCTAGGATTTAGGCTCGCCACCGGTTTTAGAGCACTTTCTTGTCTAGATTTACCGAATCGTTTTCCACAAAATCCACATAATAAACTTTCCAGCCGACGAACTTAATGCTTCATTGTCTATGTCAGGACGAGCATGGGTAATAAAGTTTTCACTTCAGGTTTATTTATCGAAGTTCGAACCAGTTCCCTTGGTTCGGAAATCCCATGAACTAATTATTCTGTTCCCTCATTCTGTTAATATTTATTGTAAAGGGGCCGCCGAAAAGACCTCGTGATTAATATGCTGGATCTTTTGAACTGCTACATACACCAAACCGCATCACATCGTTGTTCCCGGTACGGAAATGTTCTTTTACATTATTGGAGCATGATATAAGAGAAGTACTAAATTGTTGTTGCACCAGAATACAGTTGAAGGGAAACTCAGACAAGGGAGCAATTGGGTGATTGTATTTTTCCCACCTCATCTAGCTCAACAAGATATTCTGACCAACAGGTTTATCATTTCCACTTATTGAAGTAAACTTTAAAGCATTTAGGTCCCTAGATTATAAAATTCCACGCACCATTCACGAAGTCGCACCTTTCTTCCCAAATTTCTTTAAAGATGCTATAGAACATCAATTTTCTAATATGTACGAATTCATTCAAAATTTTAAAATAAATTATTTTAATTTCAAAATATAATAAAAAATAATAGTATAGTAAATGAGATAATTAAAATTAAATAACTTTATCCTAATAATTGAATAAAATAGTTTAATAACTTAATTATTTAGTTTAACAAACTAGAATGTTATTTTATATTTCATTGGTAATGCCAAGTGTTAAGATGAGTTTGCTAGCATTTCCCTGAAATCTTATTTACAAAACGAAGAAAGCACGAGACATTAGCTGGTTAATAAATGAATATTTTTACGCATACCATCTCTTCAAACAATGTTTCAAATAATAAATAAAGTTTAATAAATGAAATAATTAAAGTTAGATAGCCTTATCCTAATAATTAAATAGTGTCATAATTGTTTAATTTAACAAACTAAACAGTTATTTTATATTTCATTGGTGATGCCAAGGTTTAAGATGAGTTTGCTACCATTGCCCTCTTAATTTATAATATGAAGAAAGCATCAGACATTAACTGGTTAATAAATGGATATTCTTACGCATACATCTCTTCAAATGCTTCAAATAATAAATAATGTTTAATAAATGAAACAATTAAAATGAAAAAGCCTTATCCTAATAATAAAATAATCTCATAATTATTTAATTTAACAAACTAAACAGTTATTTTATATTTCATTGGTAAAAGCCAAGTTTTAGGATGTGTTTGCTAGCATTTCCCTGAAATCTCTTATTTACAAAATGAAGAAAGCAAGAGACATTAGCTGGTTAATAAATAAATATTCTTATGCATACATTTCAAAGGCTTCAAATAATAAATAATGTTTAATAAATGAAACAATTAAAATGAAATAGCCTTATCCTAATAATAAAATAATATCATAATTATTTAATTTAACAAACTAAACAGTTATTTTATATTTCATTAGTAATGTCAAGTTTTAAGATGAGTTTGCCAACATTTCCCTGAAACCTTATTTACAAAAACGAAGAAAGCATCAGACATTAGCTAGTTAATAAAATGAATATTCTTATGCATGCATCTCTTCGAATGCTTAGGATGTCCGACGTTTGCAATATTTCCTAAAGATTTAACTTGCCTTTGTTCCACCTGAGGCCATCTGTTGCCCAAGAGATTGGCGGCAGCTTTTAAAAGGTTCGCCTCCTATCTGTGCAATGGAAGACGTAAATATTTTTATGAGGATTATTTTCGATCTGAAAGCTGGAAAGTTTTGGGAAAAGGAGGAATCTTGTTTGAGATAAATGAAGGTTGTAAATTCGGCAGTTTCAGACTGTAAGAGAGAAGGACTTTTATTCCTTTGAGGATTTGCAGTGTTCGCCATTTGAAGTTGTTCGGGACATATAATACGAGATGGCGTTGGTTACTTAAATTTAAGTAGTAAAATAATTTTTTTTTAATTTACTTTTTTTTTTAAAATTACTTATTTTGGAGTAGAGGCAAAATTATCTTTTATCTGACTTTACTTGATTGTAATTTCCTTAAGATGGCATTTTTTTTAAAAATGTATTCGTTATTTTTTTTTTTTTTAATTAGGTACATATCTCTTTTCAATTCCTTCCATTAGCTCACACTCTCCCTATATATACCGCGTTCAAATTTTCAATCGTTAAAAAAATACTTTTCATTCATCCACTCAAGTTCAATTGCATTTTTAAACTTGTAGTGGATGACACTGGATGTTAATACAGTTTTTCAAATAGTAATTCAGTAATTAAATTTAATAAATTAGTTTTAGTTTCTTTAGATTTAAGTTGTATGTATCTACCAATAGATGGCGCCAGATGTAAGAGGGAATTTCAACTTTAATTTTAGTTTTATATGGGAGAAAAAAAAATTTATCTGGCCTAAGTAGGAATTGACTTAATTTTTTTTTTTTTTTTTTTGTATTACTTGTTATGTTTAATATAACGAATAATATGCAAGTTATGAATTTATATTTTGTTTATGAATTTATATACCAATATAGAATTTATATATATGAATATACCAAAAAGTTTCATTGTACGATTACTTTCGTGACATGTTCTTTCTCTCCTTCTTTGAATTTTCATTTCTATAAAATGAAAATAAATGAATATTTTCTTTAATTATTCAGTGTTATTCAAAAGCAATATAGGAATGATATGAAAAATACTTTATATTCGATGTCACTTTATACGAGTAAAATTTTTAACATACTTTCAAAAGAGAATCGAATGTATACTTAATACATAAATTGTTCAATTTTGTCCAAATTTTCGTATTTATTTTCAGTACCAACAAGATTCTATATACTTTAATGTAAGAACAAAATATTTTAAAAACAATTTTATTTTAAATTAGTAAAGCTTTTTCTTTTTCTACATATTCTACATTTTTAACACTTCGAAAGATTTCCTTGCCTTAAAGAAAGGAAAGTATTAAAAGTAGTTTTTTTTGTGTTTGTTTTTATTCAAATCAAATATTGTGTTTTATATTTTTAAAACAGTGATGTGATATAAACTTTTTTCCCCATAAACTGTATTCATAAATAATAAGTAACTATACATATAATAATGTTTGGAAACTTATTAAATAAGAATCTGTGAAAAATATGCTAATAATTCACCAAAAAATTCAAATATTCTAAGTAGATTTTTTTTTTTAATAAGGAACTAGAATTATATATAGTTGTTGTTGTTTGTTGAAAGAAACTGAAAATATAATTTTATATTTTATTGAAGAAACAATTTGGGGTTCAAAATACAATCCAAAAATATAACTAGTGTTGAAAAGAATTCAAAAAGTTATTTTTTCCTATTTGAAAGTTAATTTTATTTATTTACATTTTAATGTATGTACACACAGACGTACATATACACCCACCTGCCTCGAAAGCCTTCGGGGGGGCGTTTAATAATTTCTGAATATACACCCACCCACACACACATGAGTGGGAGACAGAATCTTCTTCAAAAGCTCAGCGAGCTAATCAGCAGGCCTTTTTTAAGGAAATTATTTTTCATAAAATATTTCCTCTAATTATTTTTACTTATAACTGTATAAACTTATATACTCAAAATTCTAATTAATTTAATTTAAATTTTTCAAAATACTAATACTTCTTTCTGCAGGCATTTATTAAAAAACGAATTAAAGAATAAAATAAAACAACTATGATAAGAGAAGTATGGGGCCTGAAGGCCTAGTTGCTGGTGCTTCTGCCGCTCGGAACCACAGGTTTTCGGGTTAGAGTCCCGGTGGTACCATGGATGTTTGTAGTAGCTCGGAATCCACTTTAAAACGTAGGTCCCGGTCTAATATGAATTGTATAGCTTTGGGCGTAAGGGCGACAACCCTACCCCGTAAAAAGCAAAACATATCCTGTCTCGAAATCTGCCAGTAGATATACGACCTTGGCTGTCCAATTGATGTTGAGCCACTTGTGATGATGATGATCGTTACGAGGGTAGTGTCACTCCGCTTCGTAGCATATCTTCAAGCTACACTCACCCCCCTGGGTAGTGCTAAGTGAGTAACGTCGGTGGAATAAAAGACAATTGTCTAAATATTTGCTAGCTGCATTAGAAAGAAAAATGATAGGGCAAGTAACTCTGTCACAGGATGCCTTGAATAAATCCGAAAATACTAACAAACTACGTCCATTCTCCAAATGAAGATGAGTTTTAGGGATTTCTGTTATTTTTTCCCTTTTGGTTCTGAGTGGCTTAATAAAATGAAAGTAAATTCGATCGCCTTTTCTTACTTTCTCTGGGTTAATACCCGAGCCTTTTCTTTTATTGTCCATTTCTTTTGTATGTGTGAAAAGTAGTTATCCAAAAAGAGGTGAGTGCTCTTTTGTTGGTCTATCTCGTCAAAGCTTCTGAATTATCCCATGTTTTTTTGTATCAGCGATCAATAGGATCTAAAACAATGATATTGAGCATCCTATAATTTCTATGGATTAGAATGTAAGAAGATGAGGTTCATTTAGAGAAATTGTGTTTGTTATAACCTTCAGGAGTTTTTCTGTTATTAATTGGGAAAGTATAAAGACACAATTCAGGAAACGACTTTTGTTTTTGGTTTAATATTTTTTTGAATATACCTCCACCGCTTTGGTTTGCGCTTGAGATGGGATCTGGCCTCCATTATGTCTGGATTGTCGCTGTACTGTCATTTTTTTTTTTGCAAAATTTAACCTAATTAGACCCTCGGAACCTACAGTTTAACAATTCCAAACCACTAACACCCATCCATACCACCGCCAGGATTCCAACCTGAAGTCTGAGGTCCCAAAGGCCAGAGAGTTAGCCAATTGGCCGTCAGACCGCGCCTATGATGTCGGATCACCAATATGGAATATGGCGGAACTGCACTGAATTTGTCGATGTGTTTGATGACATTACTGCACGCTACTGAGAGGTCCTGCATCGTGGTATGGCTCAACAGCCACAGACGGATAAATAAATTAAAAATAATATTTTTAAATATCTAGAGATTTATAAACACTTTTAATGAGCTTTAAAGTGTGACTACAAATAATGAATTGTATTAAATAAGCGTAATTGCATGAAATGAAATTTATTTCATCATCGGAACGTCATATAAATCTGTTGATATTAATAATTTAAACTGATTA
>BPLR01010399.1:0-74984 GCA_021605095.1 Caerostris extrusa | reverse complement strand
TTCAATACATTGCACATATACTGTATTGTCATTCCATCATTGGCTGAAATTGTCTTTGTAGATTAGCAGGAAATTATAAGAGCATTCAAGCAATTCAATATAAGAGCATTCATCATTTTAATTAACTTGATATAAAAGATGAGTTAATATTCAAGTTAGAAGAATTAAACAATGAAAATAGCAGAGAATTAATACTGATAAAAATTTTCCTTAACAAAGAACTGAAATGTTCAGATTCTGAAAGAAACAAAATCTGTAAATTAGAACAAGATTGTTCAAATTGTTAAGTATGCTTTATGAGTATTGCAATACATGTTATGGGGATTTTAAAATCATAGCAATGTAATAGTTGAAAAATAATTGTACTTCTTATAATATATACCAAGTAAAGAATCTAATAAAAACAGAGAAAACAGTTTAATATACATCTTTATGATCAAATAAGTTCAAATATAGTAATTCCTTTTAATATAAGTTTAAAATATTTAGCAAATTTTAAATTATGCAGATCATTATATGTTCAGAAATTTTGCTAGTAAAAAGAGCAATGAGTAACAATAGTGATTGTGTATCAAAGAGATTTTTAAATGATGAAATAATTGAAAATTATGGTTAATCAACAGTTTTCATGAAACTACTCATTCAAAGTAAATTACCTAACCAATGTAGTATTAAACAAATATCAATGATAATAAAATTATCTGTACAACCAATAAAATGAAGTTTTTTTTTATTATTTCTGTGCACCACATGCAGTGAGATGAGCTGAACCAAAATCAGTTCTTTATTGTCTATAATATTGATTAAAATATTGGTTAGGTTGAGATTGCGGTTGGTAATATTGAGTTCCAGGTCGATCTTGAACATTTCCTGTTCTAGCTTGAGTTCCAGCAAATTGAGATGTTGTATTTGCAGATACACTTGATCCATAACCTTGAAAGCATATGTTAGTATTCATTAGTATAATTATTTTCCACTCTAATATGTAATTTATATAACAGTGAAACAAGTAAATTAAGAAATCAAAAGGGGAAAAATTCAAATTTTGAGCTAAAGGTCACTTTTATAATAACTTATGATTTTTAAATGCTGATATATCCTAGAATTAAAAAAAAAAAATATTATAAAATTCAGATAATTTTATAAAAAATAATTAAAATATATTCTTCATTTGTAACAATATACTAAACATTTAAAGACAATATGTAATAAAGAGATAAAAATTATTAAATATGAGCTAACTTAATTAAATCAAAATAATAATAGTAGAAATAAATAGAAAAAAGTAAACTGGTTATATATTTTAATTTTCTAAATCAAATTTATCATACCTGGATTAGATTGACTTGGAGGTAAATATGATGAATAGCTAACATTTGAACGATGAGAATAACTACCATATCTGGGATCATTTACATCACTAGTTGGTGGCTCAGGTTTAGCATGACCTCCATAGTTAGCTGCATAGTTTGCTGGGGGTTCAGTTCTGACTTGCGATCCATAATTTGCATACGACTTTTTGTAAAGAAAGTTATGAACTTATTTATGTTATTGCTAAATTATGGAATTCAATTATTTCTTAAAATACTTAATTATTTAATAGAATAAAGAATGAAGTGTTAGTATGTAATAAATATATAATTACACATATCTAGTTATTCTTTAGATTAAATAAGGATAGACAGTCAGAATGCAAAATAAAAATTATTTAACTATATTATATAATCTATAAAATTTTATTTATAAGCATAAAAAAACAACAATGAAATCATTTGTTACAACAACAATTACCAAATCATCAATAAGAATCGCGTATCATATTAATTTTAGAGTAAGCCCGTTTTGTTTCCACATTATTTTTTTTAAGAACAATTTTTAAATCCTTGATTGATATTAATACTTGGGCAGAGCAATTTATCTATATTCTGCACTTCTTAGATTTTTTACAGATGCTGGGATCCAAAAATATAACTTCTATGCAGCTATTTCTTATGCTATTCTGAAAAAAAATCTTTAATTTTTTGACAACAGCTGAAATAGATTTGGCATTAACTCTTACTCTATCACTTTAGGTATTTAGATCCGAACTATAACCCTTACAAGAGCTTTGGAATTTAATTTATGTGACTTCAATTTCATCTTAGCTCTTTTCCAAACATTCTTCAGAATTATCTCTTTCCCTTTGGTCATTTGGTTCATAAAGATACAATAAGCAGACCTTCTGAATGTTACACTCAGCTATTCTACACCTTAGAATGAATTGATATACTCGAATATATTGAATTGTCTGATCCCAAATGCATTGATTTGACTTTGAAATACAAGTCCAACTATCTCAAGCCGTAAGTAAGTAACCAGTGGGTCACTTGATAAATAAAATATTCTTTCAGAAGCAGGATTCATAATTAAAAATTTTTGATTAACACAAATTCATAAAAAGTGAGGATCATGGAGTTTTCCCAGACCTAGAGCACCACTTATTTTTGGGTGGCTACAGAAATTGAGAAAACAATGTTTCTGACTAAACCTTACAACATTCCCCAGACTTATGCCTACTAATTATAATAGTTTCCTTGCCTTTTCTCTTTACTCAGAATCACTGTATGTCCGCAATATAAATAATTAAAAACACTTTCATAAGGTATTTAATACGAAAAAAATATACTTTTATGAAATATAATTAAAAAAAAAAATAGAATAAACATTCTAAAAAAATCTGTTAAAACAGTATATTACAGTAAACCCCAAATTATTACAAGATAACCACTCTAAATAAAATAAATGCAGATAATTTATTTCATTCAAACACTTTTTACTAAGATTATAAAGAGGGAATCACAAGATTTATTTTAACAATTATCTTCTTTTAGAGACTCGCGAAAAGAAATAGCAAATCGTCACGAAAAGGCGAATGGCAATTCTATCTGAAAATGTTTTTTAAAAGTGACATTGTACCATAGAATTTTGTTTTCCCTCTACATACATATATAATGGAAGCCTTAAACTTAATACACTTAAAATGTATATAAATAATAATTCATTAGACAATTTTGAGTAATTATATACACAAATAATAAACACCAATCAATGCAGATGCTAAAGGTTTGTGAAATTAGGCTTAAGGAATGAATTTAAGCTTAATGCATAACAATTAAAAATAAAATAGTACATTTAAAAAAAATTATATGAATATATGAATCAATGCAGTGTGTGCAGGCGCATTCAGTGTTTTCGGTACCAATCGAGATTTGACGCGTTTGAGGCCCAAAATGGAATTGACCGATCCTTTTGAAATTCCAACATCAAAATTTAACGCAAGTTCTTGCTCAATTAATTCAGACATTTCAAAAAATGCCGGAATCGGTTTTAGCGTCTCACAAAGCCAAGCGTAACTCAAAACACTAATGAATATTCTGACGTCAAATTTCACACAGGTGTCAAGGACAGTACCAGCAACCTAAAAAAAAAAAAAATTGAAATTCCATAAGCCCGGGAATTTTAAATTGAAAATCGGTCTTACGTTTTGTGCACAGTAGTACTTATACAGATGGCTCCTTGACTCAACATTCACTAAATGTCGGAAAACGCATATATTCTTCCAATTTTTTTTTCTATGTTCCTGTCAGAAGAAGAAGGGGGGAAATAATAACATTTAATGAAGAAGAATGCCTATCTGTGTGGCTCTGCAGCAATTTGTCCCCAGACACCTATACAACAAGGTGGTTTTTGCTGTTGTACTCCAGGGCTGCCCTACAAGCTATAGGGTCTGATGAAGTACTCGAGTCTCTTGAAGGAATGATGGTAGAGGGGCGACCCATCGTCCTCCAGTGGATTCCTGGACATTGTGACATTTTAGGTAATGATCAGACAGATTTTCTGTCTAAGAAGAGCACATGGATAGTCCAACTCATTTTATTCCATGAAACTTTATATCAAAAATCAAATGAGACTTAGATGGAAAGCTTTGTTAACTTGTCATATCTTCTCGAGGAGTTGGAGGAACAATGTATTTCAGACAAACCTCATGAAAAAGCTGTCACAGAATTTAGACTTGTGGTGGGCCATGACTGTTTGGCGAGCCATCTGCACTGCATTGCCATTTTTGATAGCCTGCTCTATAGGAAAGACGAGATCATGGTTATGCACCATATAACATGATGCTCAGCCTTGCATGGAGACTCCGAGGTGCAAAAGATATTGGAGCGACAGAACTTTGCTGATCTGATTTTTTTCTCTTATTGTTTTATTTTTTTCTTGTGTATTTTACACTGTTTTGATCTTGTAAGGGTTTATCATTTTCTGCTGCCATTGAAAATATATATATATATTTGTTTTAAGAATATTAAGTGAAATTTGTTTTTATGGTGCTTCTTTTAGCAGAAATGTCATTTTCTGTAAAAAGAACCTTTAAAATTTTATGTTTATGGCAGAGTGATATAACAAAGGAAGAAGCCTACTGTCCCCATTGTGAAGAAATCTTACAAATTTTAATTTCACTGTAAGTTTGGTGATCAAGATTGAGTGTAGACATCAAAACACTGCTGCAACTCATGTTCAAAGCACTTCCAGTTGGTTTAAGGGTAATTTTTCTAAAAGTTTAATTATTTTTTTCTATAAAAAAAAAAAAAATGATTTATTTTGCTTAGCAAGTTTCCACTATGAATTTTTAACGCCTTCTCCACTATTGAGACACACCTGCATATTTAAAATAAGATAACCATTGCTGACAGCTTTACACAAATAAAATATTTTGTTCCAAAATAAAAATTTTATTACCACATTGTCAGAAGCACTTGGAACAGCATCAGGGTATGAAGAGCCTTGAGGAACTTCAGATGACCATCTTGAAACCTTGCCACTTGCTCTCACTTCCTGTGGTACTGTAGCACTTGCACCTAATCTTTCAGTTCCATGTTCTTTTTTGAAAGCTCCCTGAGAACCCATTCCATACGACGAAGTACCAGTTCCAGAATATGGATCTGATTCACTCTTATATTCTCCTGATCTATGCTCATAATTTTGATATCCACTTCCATATTTGTCTGCAGTATTTTTCCAATTATCACCCCTCAAACTAGAATTACCTCCACGAGAAAATCCCCCGCGCTGAGAATCCCATGATGATCCTCGAAAGCCCTGCTGACCTCTACCAGTAGAAGCACTTCTATCATAAGCTGAAAGAGCTGGCTCTTGTCCCAAATTACTAGTAGAATAGGGATTAGAATTATTACTCCCATACCTAAAATCATCCCTACCTCTATCACTTGCCCTAGCACCAAAACCTCTAAAATTATTTGCAAAATTATCCTGAGAGCTAGCTTTATACCCACCAGAAGAATTTCCAGCATCTTGGGATCGATCAAATCTGGGAGGTCCATCGTCTAACCTCCCCTTATTACCATAACTTTCATGCCCCCCATGACTAGTATTAAAACTTCCATGGCCTGAATCAAATCCTCCAGAATTACCTCCATACTTCGTCTCAGCATAACCACCTTCATATCCACCCCTATAACCTCCACGGTTGCCGTCTAATCCTCCACGACCACCACGATTTCCATCAAAACCACCCCGTCCACCACGGCTTCCATCAAATTTAGCACGATTACTATCAAGATTGCCACGGCCATTACCATCAAGATTGCCACGACCATTACCAAATCCACCATGATTTCCATCAAAACCCCCACGTCCTCCACTGAATCGCCCACGATCCCCATCAAAGCCTCCACGCCCACTATTAAATGCACCGCGGTTTCCACTATGTCCACTAGTGAATGAACCACGATTTCCATCAAACCCACCACGATTTCCATCAAACCCACCACGTTTTCCCTGAATCCACCACGATTACCATCAAAGTTACCACGGCCACCACGATTACCATCAAAACCACCATGGCCACCACGAAAACCTCCTCGATCATTAGATACACCCTTACTAGAATCAAATCCTCCGTGTGGAGAAAAGGTACCACGGCCTGCCACATTTCCTCGTGGGGAATCAAATTCTCTAGGGTGCACTATGGGAAAGGGAAAAAAACATTATTAAATAAAAGCATGCATTCACAATTAAAATAAATAGGATTATTTTTCAGCTTGAGGTATCCATAAATTAAAGGTCAGAGGCAACGTAAATAAAAGATATAAGGCATTTTACTTATTGTAAAAAAATTTATTATTATTCTGTTTAAGACAATTTATTTTAGTCTAATTTAAAAAGCTACGCTATAAAGTATTATTCTGTTTACAAAAAAAAAAAAAAGAGCTCTTCATCTGATCCTTAATTTTTATACATCTATGTAATATGGATGGCAAAATAAATTTAATACATACCATACTTAGATGAAAATGGTCTAAACTGTTTTCGGGGTGGATGGGTGGCAGCTCTACCTTCGTCATTATACTGAGCAACTAGTTTTTCTGCTTCTTTCCTTGGCAATTCAGTATAAATAACATCTTCAAATACTTCTCCAATTTCAGGAAGTTTAAAATTTGCTAAAAAAAATTTAAAAGAATTATTGTATTAGAATTTGTTGTAATTTATAAAGTCTAAAACAACAATTTTAGTAAGAAAGGAATATGCAATAAATTTCATATTTTATTTTTCACTGATGATCTACAAATACAAGTGGCTATTCATACAAAAGAACTTAAATTTTCATTGTACATATAAAATGTAAGCCAAATAATCTAAAGATATCTCCAAAACAGAATTGAAAAAAATTAGGCAATGACTATACACTCCATTAATTCCAAAAATACAATAATTGACAAAATAGTTTATTTTGCATAGTTTACCAACTCTAGAATTTCTTAAGTAACTATAATTGCATGAAACATTATTTGATAACTGTTAAAATAGTTTTCAGTCTTAAAACATATTTTTAGATTTACAAACATTAATTTATAAATGTTAACAACAATACTTCTCAGTCATTTCATGGTTCAAATTATTTAAAATATACTAACTAAAACTTTAATAAATATGTTTACAATGAATAATAAAATACGATTTTAATTTTTTACCTTTCATTTCATTAATAGCAGAATCTGGAATATCTTTACCCTCTTCTTGATCCCTCTTATTACAACGTCTTTTGTATTCTGCATTCGTAGGAAGAACAACAACTGCAATCCGTTTAAAACCCTCAAAATTACGCATCTTTCGTCTTTGGGCAGAAGGATAAACATTTGTCTATATGAAAAGTCATAAGTAGGAAAATTTAAATCTTGAAATAGCTATATAAATTTAATTATAATAAATATTAACGATAAAGTTTTAATTTAAAAAAAAAACTATACCTGATCTAAAATATAATTTCGCTGTAATTTTGCCCCAATCTCAAACATTTTGTTGAGACACTTAGTTGCTAATTGAATCAGCACATCCCATCTTCCGGAATAATTTCTTTTCCTTGATAAGCCCATTACCTAATGAACATAATTTTATAGAATCATTGCATTGCATTAAACTTAAACATATAAAAATTTAATAAAATCAAATTACTATAATCTTAATTCTTCCATTGATATTCAATTATTAAGAACTTAAATATAAATGTGTTATAATTTGCATTATAGAACAAAAAACTGCATGCAATTATTTATTATTTTAGGAGTTTAAAGAATTCCATGTAGTAATCAAATGAGCATAAGTAGTAGAAAACTTGAAATAAAACGAGAAATCTGAGTTTGATTCTCATAATTTAAAATATGGATATTTTACAGTCATCACTGTGCATATGACAACCACATTAACCCTAGAACAGGGATGGGCAAACTTTTTCTGTCGTGGGCCAAAAAAAAATTTTTCTAAAATTTTAAAAACAATATACAAGTATTACAATTTAAATATGTTAATGAGATGAATGAAATTGCGATTGCATTTTTAAAAGTTCCCTTACGTAACTTGCTTCTTGGATAGTTTACCTTCTTGAAAACAGTTTGTCGGCTTGATAATTTTTTTACAAAGACTTTATGCATTTTGTTTTCTTCCATATTTGGACTTTGCTTCGTAATTGGAATTCTTATGCTTAGATGTTAAATGACGGGAAATGTTATATTCTTTGAAGACTGCTACAGCTGCATTGCAGATGAGACACACTGGTTTATCTTTTACAACTGTAAAAAATATTTCCAGGTCCATTCATCATTAAAAACACGGCACGCTGAATCAACTTTACATTTTTTAGTAGCCATTTTGGGGTTTTACAAATAACCCAAACAAGCACTAACTATGCTATACTCTTAATAATTTCACCACTATTCACAATGATGCTATATATCCGCAATCTTTCCATACGCAATCAATATTAGAACTCGCACCAAAAAAAAAAAAAAAGCCGCTGGCTGAAGCTTAAAATGTGCAGTCTGCCACATGTGAGGTCTGATTCATCTATATTTGATTCCCCTATGTCTGCTTCCCGAAAAAGAGATAACATTTGTTGGCGCCAATCTACAGCTATAACTAACAAAGAACTTCCGCTTTTAACACTTTAACGATTGAAAGCTGTCTGTGCTTGCTATTTCCGTCGATTTACGTTTTGTAGAACAAAAATAGAGAAAGTAAAAAGATCACCAGTCCTTTGAAAAAAAAGGAAGAAAAAAAAAATATGTAATCAAAGTAGAAAATGAGATGAATATATAATTTTTTTAATTTGCCTTGGGCTGGATAGAACTTTCCGGCGGGCTGTAGTTTGCCCATCCTTGCCCTAGAAGGTAGAAGTGCAGTACTAATCATAGGAGGTCATAATTATGAAAACATTAAATCTAAGAAGTGTTTTGAGAAATTTTTTTCTTTATTTAACATAGTCCAGATCAATCTTATTCACAAATTACAAAAACAAATTTGCTGTTAATTTATTAATGTTCAACTAAGTATGATACAGAAGATTTTGTTTGAAAATGAAAGAAAAATTGTGACATAGTTTAAGCAGAATGAACTACAGTTTTCTAAAAGTAATGCATTTTAAACAAATGAAACTACTATTTATATGTTGGAATTTACAATCCTTGATAAAAGAAACTTATTACTAATTGTTAGAATTTTACAGCTGGTTTTAAGAAAATCAATAAGGGGGAAATTGATGATAAAAGGCTAATAAAGAAGAGATTTAATTAATGATTAGTACATGGATTGCCCAAATGAAAATGAGTATATTATCAACTTACATATGGTTTAATGACATTAGTGTGACATGTGTACATTATAAATTTACACATGTCACACTAATAATAATACATATGGAACATAATAGCTGTGAAGGTTAAAGCAGGCATCTCAATGGATCACAAGATTGTGAATACTTTTGTGAAGAGCCTCCAAAGATAAGGAGCGAAACCATTCTTCAATGCAGGCCTAGACAACATTAATGTTTGTGAACCGCCTTCTTGAGTGGTCCAAAAAATGTGGTAATCGCGACTCATATGGTCACATATGATGAGATCAGGCCTATACAAGAGATGTTCCAGGACTTATCATAATCATTTAAACAAATCCTAGCACAAGGGAACAACATGAGGATGAATACCCATCATGAACTAAAAAGTGAACTCCACCATGACTATCATGAAGAAGAATATCCACTTAATTTTTCTGAACTGCATACCACATTTTAAGAAATTTAGCATGGGACACATTAGTTCCTCTCCCACCTTTACATAAAAATAGCAACATAATGCTATCTTGTATTTTACCACTGCCTACAAAAATCACATGAAATTTTTAAGCATATTTATTTTAAATATGGAGAAGTTAAAATTTTTGCAATTGCATATGACAATAAATCTCACACACTTATATCTTCTATCATTAAAAATCTATCCCCAAAAATGTTTGGAGATGTTTATATGAATCAATCCTGTGACCTTGCTTAGCTCACAGCTAACAATCACTTCCACTTATACCACCTGCCTTTTAAAAGTGGACGCACTATAGATAGTCTCACTTTCATTTGAGCAACAATTATAACATTAACAAAATAATTTTATTATAAATATTTCTGATGATGAATAACTGAACAGTAGTAATATAAATTGAGGTTACATGGTGGTACTATTTTGTTCAAAACTAATATTAATGATTTTTACAACTAAATAAAACAACAATTCATCTAAATCAATTTATTCACATTTCAAATAAATTAAAAAAGATAACTTTGAAATAGGAAAAACATCAATTTTAAGTTAGAAAAATCTACAAATAAAGCAGATACTTTTTTTTTTTTTTTGTTACTTTTACATCAATTTTTTAATGTTAATGTACCCAATCTTTGATATATCTTTAACCTGTATGATATTTCACTGTACGTTAAAATTAGTTTTGGCTAAAAGAAAATAGACTTTCATTTATACATTTTCACAATTATATATCTGGCCTTCGGTAGAGACTGAGATAGAGCAGATATACAATACAATACAATAATAATATTACAATATTGCATCATAATATTGTAACATTAGCTAAATTGCACCGAATTTATAACAATACACAAAAAATTAGAACACTGGTAAAGAAAAGTTACAATAGCACAATTTTTTTAGAACAAACTTGAATACTATAAAATTAAAAACAAACAATTTAATTTTATATAAATTTTATTTATTTATTAGTTACACTAAGGTGAATTAATAAATAATAACAAATGAAAAAATTACATTACAACTGTAAATATTTAAACAAATATTTTAAAATACTAATATAATTTTAAAACCAATTACTTTCATCTTGTCAATAATGGTATTGGTGCCTAAAACATTATATTTTTGCCCTGGATGCTTTTTCAAATATTTACCAGCCCAAAAGATTTCCCTGCACCAGGAAGACCACACATCATGATCATCTATAAATAAGGAATGCATGTACATATCTAAACATATCATAAATTATATCTGAAAATTAACACAAATTTCATTAATATTGTCACATCTAACAAGATAATCAAAATCTTGGTAATCCAAAACTATTTACAAGACAAAATTTCAGAATGATTATAAATACTTACATATATTAATATATTTTATTGAAAATTAGTACTGCTTATTTCTTATTCTAATTCAGGAAAAATATTTTTTCCACCTCTACCTTTTACTAAAAGAATTTTTAATACTATAACAATAACAGGACAATATTTACTTAACTCTTAAAAAATAAAAAAACTACTGAATTCCTTTAAAAATAATTGGATATTGATTGGTTTACATAAAATACTTACAAACATGACTAATTTAAATTGCCACACTTTTATTGGAGAGAAAATATTGATGTTAAGTCAATTCTATTGAAAATAAGAAATAAATAAACAGAGCCATCTGAAGGCATGAGGACACTAATATCAGAAGAGTGCTAAAATGGTGCAAAATTAAGATTGAATTTTTATGTTATGAATGTCAGGAAATACAAACATATTAAAATGACTG
This sequence comes from Caerostris extrusa, assembly GCA_021605095.1. Lineage (NCBI taxonomy): Eukaryota > Metazoa > Arthropoda > Arachnida > Araneae > Araneidae > Caerostris > Caerostris extrusa. The sequence goes on along the minus strand of BPLR01010399.1, from coordinate 63,564 downwards.
ATAATTTCTGAAACTGCATGGAAAATTTTATTACATATACTTCAGAAGTATCAAAAAAATCTTGGTCACATAACATATATGAAAATGAGGTATGATTAAAAAATCTGTGTAACAAATAATAAAACCATTACAAAGAAAATGAAGCATGTTAGAAAAAAATATTGGTCAGATATATTTTTAAGAATAGTCAAAATAATATAGTATCTTAAATGTTATCCTCTATTCAAATATTTCTTTAATGGCTTAACTAAGATTCATGAAAATTGTTTAGTTTCCAAATTTGAGTATATGATTAAGAAATTACTAAATTTTATTACAATTATAATAAGTGTAGAGAGAATATATTCAGAGTCAAATATTATCACCAATTATTATTTAACAATGTCACGTGATAATCTAAAAAATTTGTCAATGATAACAATAGAAAACAGCATTTGCCATAATTTTTAATCATTTAATTAAATAAATTTAGACATCAGTATTTTCAACATGAATTTGATGTTTTACTAATCTTAATTTGTAAAATCTTAAAATTGCAAAATTCAAGTTTTTAAAAAATAATTATATCTTAAATTAATTTTAAACTTCTAGATATAAGTCTAACATCCCTGAAATGTTTACATTCATTAATGCAAAACATCTTAATTTCCCAAATAGCTTTCAAAAATAGAAAGTGTAACATTATTAAAGTTATCTGTGGTGATAATTTTAAAAGAATTGGGTAATTTATCACTAATAAAATTTTCCAATGCATGGGGGAAGCTCATTAATACTGAAGTTAAATCTCGAAAGTTTAAACACAAATCATAAAAACTCAAGTCTTAAAATGAAGTACATATAATAAATAATACCTAAGAGAATAATCAGCATACATACAATAAATATGCTTACTTTACTTCACAATCCCTCTTTTTTTTGGAGCTCTAGTGCCACTAGTACGTTTTTCTAAAGGTAAACATCCAATAAAATTATAATTTCTCACAATATCAGGCAAAGGAAAATAAGGAATCTCTAAAAATAACAAAACATATATACTATAGTACACAAATACTAAAATTTCACCAATATTCCTTTTTTTATCTTCATTTATTTTTTTTTGCACAACTACAAATTAAATATCTTATTTAAAGTATTATTACTTCAATTACATCAGCTGTTTTGAACTCCTTTAGGCAAGTCATAAACCAAATGGTAGATTTGCACTTTTCGCATTCAATTTATCTTTTAAATCAGAATTTTCAAGATTTGTAACAATAAAAAATAAAAATTGGTTAGATATCTTTAACACATCATACACATTAACAACACTATAAATAAGCAATATTTACATTTGAAACAAAATGGTGAGCATTCAACTGCCCTCTTGCTTTGCAGTTTGATTTAAAAGACGATGCCCAATCATTTGACACTTTTAGAAAGCAGGTTGTAAATCCTTTGATAGCAAATTAATTTATTCTCTTATAATTGAAACAGATTTTCAAAAATATTATTTATAAAAACACTTGGTTGATTGAAGTATCTAAAGCAGAAGTTCAGTCTTCTTTGGATTTTTGTACATTATCCATCAGAAAAATCAATAAAAATTAACATCAGTGAGTTTAGAATTCATCTTCTACAAAGATAATAAAATCCTTCTCAAAAGAATGTATGGGATAAATAACATTAGCCTCAATAGTAATAGAAATAATATAGATTGCTGCAACATAACTGCTGTACGCCTAAAAAATTTGCTAACCTTTACCAAATTTTTATTATTTTATGCACATCTTAATGGTAACAGAATGTAGTTCTGCTGTGTAAACTGTTGTTCAAATCATTTGGTAATAAATCAAAGTCCTTTAGTAAACCAAATTGTGGATTTGCACTTTTCACTTTATCTCTTAAATCAGAATTTTCAAGATATGTAACAATAAAAATATAAATAAATAATTGTTCAATATCTTTAACATATTATATAAGTTACCTCACCAAATACCACACCATAAACAAGCAACATCTACATTTGAAACAAATGGCAAAAATTCAACTGTCCTCCTGCATTGCAGTTTGACTTTGAAAAAAAGTCCAATCCAATCATCAAACTCTGAGAAAATAATAATTTGATAAAAGACACGAAATTGGTCTCTAGGCAGAATAATTTTTGGTTTTTCCCAAAAGACAGCAAATTCAAGAAAACATGCATTTTTAGTTTTGTTAATTTCATAATGTACCATTCAGTCTTTTCATAATAAAAGTATTTTAGTTTTAGGCACAGTAAAGTGATGTAGAAATAGTAGTCTGTAAGCAGGCTCTCATTCAAAATAAACAGTACCCATATTAGTAAAAGTTTATTTAAAACAAAAACCTTTACATTTATTAAGATACAGAGAAAAGAAAACAATTAATTAATAATTTTAATTTTTAAAATATAACTGCCATTTTTGGCAACTTTATTTTATGCATTTAAAAATAACATTCTGAAAAAACAATAATATTCTAATATATAAAAAAATCTGCTTTTATCTTACTAGGAAAAGGGTCATTGGAACTAAAAAGGTTCAGACTATCTTATCTACCAAACATCAACAAATTCTAATATATGCTTTAAATTGTATATTCCAATTTTATTTCCCACCATTACTGGAACATTGTCACAGCTGAGAGAAATACATAGTATAGTACATTTATTAATAGATTTGCAATATTAAAACTATTAATATCTCTTAAGAATCGCAAAGATAAAAAGGAATGACAATTTTCTTACATTCTAAACACTATTATTACAACAATGGGACAAACAAGAAGTCACAAACTATCCACCATTAATTTCATTAAAATGTAGGTCATGTAGTTATTATAATTAGGATGCTAACTAGCCAAGGACACACCTCACAATAATGTTCAAAAAATTGATTTCAAAATAATTTTTTTATATTAAAAGAAATGCCCAGATAAATGACTCCATGACCTAGTTGTTAAAGGTGCAGGGTAGATATTCAAGGGCATGAGTTTTATTCCCTATATTACACTCATTGTAAACAATACAACACAATTACATAAAGTAGTGAATATTTTCTGCTAGAGACATGATTTTATATATTTAATTCTTCCATTTTAAAATTATTTATTTTAATATATGAAAGTACTTGTTTTCTTTAAGACAAAAAGAAAAGGAAATAAATTCTCACCTATAAAAATTAAATGAAATTATATAAATAACATGTCAATGTATTCATAATATAAATTTATGAACTAGGAAATTTAATTTAGAAAGTAGTATAATCTTTTTGTTGTACTAATTAATATTTATATGAAAACAATTTAATCATATTATACCTTGAGATTCACATATCCATAAAACATATTCAACAATAAACAACTAATAAATAAGTAACACTGCAATAATATCCATTTGCATATACTGAAGAAACCTTCAAAATAACAAACTCAAAGCATATTTTAAAATTAAAACATTATAAAACAAAAAAAAGAACATTATTTTGAGAAATAACATCACAGAAATTTTTTCAATATATAGATGTTTCTTTTAAATAATTAAAATTTACATAAAAAAAATGTTAAACTTGCCATTTGTCCAAAATTTACTTGAAAAGCTGTGTTTTTTGTTAAAACATGAGGAAATAGTGCCTGTCCTTTAAGCTCACATTTATTTATTCGATATGCCCAACCAAGGAAAGCACCATTTTTTGCAAACCCTATTTGCACTTGTTCGAGTCCATATTCTAAAATAAAAACTACATTTTAATGATAATTCAAAATCTTAAAAGGGGGGATAAATCTTTAATGTTTAGTTTTCTCAAAAGCAAGGCAGTCAAAAGAATTTAAGTATTGATCTTTATTGAAAAATGCTTATATTTCCAACTGTTTTTGAATAAGAATGCAGGAAAAAAAAAAAAAAAAAAAAAAAATGAATATTGGCATGAATAATTTTTTAACATAAGTTAGTTAATAAGGTCATAAAAACTTAACTTTAATTAAAAGAAAAAACAGAGAAATAGTATTATTCATGAACAAGTGGGTTTTTACCTGATTAATCTGTGGAATTTATTTAAGCAAAAGTGTTATTTTTCTCTGCAAATTATAAGATGTTTCTAGTTGTATAATTTGAAAACTATTTGCAGAATTTAAAACACAAATGTGCATGAAACAAAATAAACAATTATCATTTTGATTTTTAAAACAAATTTTATAAGATAATTTTGGATATATCAAATTCAAAAGAAAACATATCAATGTAGTGTTACCAATATTATTAGTGATCCTTTCAAGAAAGTTGGAAATGAAAAGAGCTATTTTAGGGAAAATTAAATAGGTAGAAAAATAAAAAGTAATAAACACTAAATAAATAGAAAAATAGTAAGTCAATAAAAGCAAGAATGAAACTACAGCAATATAAGTGCTCAGGAGAATATCTGTAATGCAAAAATTAAAATTTAAGACAATGACAAAGGTGTAAAAGTGAGAGGACTAAATAGCGGTGAAAATTAAATATGGTCTGTATATTTTTAATATGTACTAATGAACAATGTGGCAAAATTTCAATTTTTTTCAGCAATTCTATTAACTACGGCTATAACTGCAGATAATGGAATGGAGAGGACAAACAGAACAACAAAATTTAATTAATCAAAATTTCAAGTCAAAAATGTGCAATTTTAAATTTCAAATGTTACTAATTAAACATTTTTAAACTTGAAATTTAATTAAATACATGCAATTAGCATTTCTTTTCGAATACCTCATTCTTGTGTTAAAATTTAAACCTCAATTGAAACTTTCTTTACTTCAAAACACTTTTTGGTTAATGGCTTTATTTCCAATGAATATCTTTTATTAACTTGTAAGTGAGAATTTAGCAAATATTGTGATAATGTTTATTTTGACCAAGAACGTTAGTTACTGTTATAAATGTGACCCAAAAAATGAAATAGAGCATTTCCTTAAGATATTTAGAATTTTATGTTCTTATTTTATTCATTTTTAAAATTTCTAATTAAATAAAAATGTAAAAGAAAAAGTCATAGCAAAAGGAAATTGTGGAATTTTTATAAGTACTTATCAAAATTTCTGAAATTTTAATGCGAGACAAAACCCTTGATTTTGTGAAGCAACCTTCTCCATAAAAAAAAAAAAAAAAAAATAAAAAAAAAAAAATTGTTGAGAGCTTTAAGAAATAGCCCATAGAATTGATACATACACTGAAGTGACAAAAGTCATGGGATAGAAATATGCAAATTTTCAGATGGCAGTAGCATCGCGTAGAACAGGTATAAATGCGCAGTGCTTACACTTTCTGTTCAAGTTATTCATGTGAAGAGGTTTTGACGTGATGATGACCGCACGACGGGAATTAACAGACTTTGAACGTGGAATGTTAGTTGGAGCTAGACGCATGGGTCATGCCATTTTCGGAAATCGTTAGGAATTCAACATTTCCAGATCCACTGTGGCAAGAGTGTGCCGAGAGTATGAAATTTCAGGCATAACATCCCACCATGGACAACGCAGTGGTCGACCGCCTGCACTTAACGACCGAGACCGGCGACGTCTGCAAAGAGTCGTAAATTCTAACAGACAAGCAACACTGCATCAAATAACCGCAGAAATCAATGTGGACGTATAAGGGACTTGTCTGTTAGAACTGTGCTTGAAATTTGGCTTTCTTGGGCTATTCCAGCAGAAGACCGACATCGCTTGCAGCGACTCTTCGTGGGCACGTGAGCATATCGGTTGGTCCCTAGATGAATGGAAAACCGTGGCCTGGTCCAATGAGTCACAATTTCAGTTGGTAAGAGCTGATGGTAGGGTTCGAGTGTGGCGCAGACCCCACGAAGTCATGGACCCAAACTGTCAGAAAGGCACTGTTCAAGCTGGTGGTGGCTCCGTAATGGTGTGGGCTGTTTTTTTCATGGCATGGACTTGGTCCTTTGGTGCGACTGGACTGAACATTGACTGGAAATGCTTATGTTCAGCTACTTGAGATCACTTGCAGCCATTCATGGACTTCATGTACCCAAACAACGATGAGATTTTTATGGATGACAATGCGCCATGTCACCGGGCCACAACAGTTCGCGGTTGGTTTGAAGAACATTCTGGACAATTCCAACGAATGATCTGGCCACCGAGATCGCCCGACATGAATCCCATCGAGCATTTATGGGACATCATCGAGAGGTCTGTTCGTGCCCAAAATCCTGCACCATCAACGCTTTCACAATTATGGACGTCTATCGAGACAGCATGGCTCAATATTCCTGCAGAAGACTTAACGACTTGTTGAGTCCATGCCACGTCGAGTTGCTGCACTTCGCCGGGCGAAAGGGAGGGCCGACACGATATTAAGAGGTATCCCATGACTTTTGTCACTTCAGTGTATTTCACTTAATATAAAAATCATATTGCATATACTAGAACACTTTTATGGTTATGCTGCCCATTCAGTTATAAACTTTTTAACTGAAACAACAAATGATGGGCTATTCAAGATATGCATTGCAACAAATGAAAAATAAGCATACTTTGGAAGAAAGCTTAATAGGACATGCATTTTACTACTGCTTCCAGAAACTACATGAACATTTTTAAACATTTGTTTCAAAGATAGAGGAAGTACATGTTTTTGGAAAAGATAAAACAGGTTATTAAAACAGATAACATAAAATTTTCAGAACACAATCACCGTGAGTTAATGTTTAAAAAAATAAAAGTTTTAATAATTAATATTATAATTTTTTGTAAGTCATTTTATTTTTATTTTAGTGAATAAATCTTTTCAACTTGGCCAATAATTTACAAAATATTAAATAGAATAAAAGAAATTGAAGATTATTACATTTTTTGCTAATTTATCATGGTTATCTTAAGTCTATGGTATTTTATTATTTTTTTCTTAACAACTATAGTGGAATTAGCAATATCTTACATAAAATTGGTAAGATACTTTTTGCTTAAAATGTGGCTCAAGGAAGAATAAAGGTTTGACCCAAACAAATTATCAATATGGTATAAAAGATTTATAATTAAGAAATTATGTTGACTACTTAAAATATAAATCTATTTACAACTTTTTTTGATATCTTCAAAGAGGAAAACAATAAGTATAAACATATAAATAATGCTATGAATATTTAAGACAATAACTCACTGCAAGAGCTAAAATAACATCACCACACTTAAAAGGTGAACCATAATCTTTAAATTGAGAGTTGGTTGATATTTTTCCAGTACCACCATAACCATAAGAGAATTCATCTTCGCCTAGGAAAATTAAATAAAATTTTAAAATAAGACAATACAAATAATTGCACTTATGGAAATGAGCTGATAATATAAATCACAAATATGTGATGCTTTATAAAACATTTCAAACTCTAAATATTAATAGATTTTCAAGATAACTACATGACTAAGCATCTGCAAAAGTAATTTGTGATCATAGCCTAATGAATTTTGCTTATTTCCAATTAATTTTTTTCTCTTGAGGATACCAGTGTTCTTATTTTAAAAAAGCATGTGCTAATGTTATCTCCTCTAGGAAGCTCAACCCATAAAATTTGTAAATGGTTAACTGGTCAAGTAATGTTAAGTTAATAGTGACATAAAATACAGTAATGCCTGATTATGAAAGCAAATTCTTAAGTTCAAAATGTGTCTATTATTTAAAATTAATTTATAAAGTGATATGGGTATATATAACAACTCAGTATTTTAAATACATGCAAGAGAAAAAATATTTATAAGTATTATTTTTAAATTTTCATGTAATATTAATTTAAAATAGTTAATAATTAATAATTTAATATTTGAATTCCAGTATAATACAAAAATCTAATAAGAAGGAAATGTGTTGTAGTTAAAAAAATATATTAAACATGTATAATGAACAAAATATTGAATGCATAATTATAATTACTTTAAAACTGAAAATGTTTTTAAAAATATAGGTTTTTATCAAGTTAACTCAAATAACTTTAATCAAATACTTTAAATAACTGAAGAGCAAAGTTAACTAGCATTATTAAAAAAATTTTTTTTAAATCTGATCTTACCTAATTGTAATGATGAGCTTTCAACAGAAAAACCAAGTCTTATAACATGAGGATTTAGTTCATCAGCAGGCAAATGAGAAACATCTAGATGTTCTCCTATCTAGAACATATATTTAAAATTATTAATGATATTATAACCATTAAATGCTGCACATAAAGTTTAAGCAACTATAACTAGATAAGTAAAAAATTCTCATATTAACTAAACAGAACTATTAATAGAAAAATAACTCCTTCCAAAATTATTTCCCAAATACAAAAAAATTTTTTTTTTTTTTAAACACAAAATTATGCATCTTAAAAAAGCCCAATTTTATTTTTCACAAACCATTAAGACTAAATAACTATATCAAAAATTAATCCTTTCAAATATAATAATAACTGTTAAACCTCTTAAATATTTTTACGGATGAATGAATACAAAGTTGATAAATAGAGAAAAAAATTATACTGCTAAATTTTATATGTTGAATGTATTCTAGTTACTGGCTATAAGCATGTCAAAATTATAAACAGTAAATTTCATTCATGTAAAGCTATAGTTAATTGTAAATATAAAATCCATAAAAAAAAAATGAAATTATAGAAGAACTAAATATCACCAAAAATGGAGAGAAAATACTATGCTAAAATCAAGAGGTCTTTAAAACTTTGACCTTGAGTGGTACCTTGGCGACAGACTTGGCGGCTTTTTAAGTGTCGCCAATCTTTATTATTTGGAATAAAAATATTTTGAAAGCAATTTGATTTTAAATGAAGTTTTTCATGTATATTTTATTATTTGGAACAAAAATTTAAGTGTAGATTGGCGCCAAATCTGTAGCTGCGGTTGGCGCGTATGCTCTTTATTGGCGCAACTGTCGACAAGGTACCGTTAATACGTAAGTACCAAAAATTCACATTATACCACAGAGTAATAGAGCACATAGGTGTTGCCAGTTTGGGATAAACACAATCCTCATATTTTAATTTGTCCTGATATTTTATTATATTTCATGCAAATGATCAGTGTTAAAAACAAAATAACATTTCTTGCATCTATTTAACTTTAATAAACACAGTTAAATAAATGCAAGACCTGAGAAGAAGAATTTCGGGTATTTCAGAATCATTACATAACAAATAAATAAATGAGCACAAAAAAAAAAAAAATAAATAAATAAATAAATAAAATTGAGTCAATGGACAATGCAGAGCCAACTATGATACAAAAAAGGAGATATTTGCTCCAACTTCCCGTTTCTTTAGAATATTGACGTGCTCAACTTTATTACTACTCTATGCATTATATTTATTCTTCTTTCATGTGGAAATTATTAGTCAAGTATATTACCTACTAATAGAAGTGAAGCAGATTCATAAAATTGTACTGATTCAAACATAAGTAGCTATTACAGTGCTTAGTACAAAAATTACAAATAGCTCAACAGATTTGAGGAATACACAAATAAAACAATTAATGTTATGAATAAAAATGATAAAAGCAGCAAATTAATTTTCATATTGCAGACCCATTTTTAAAAGAATTTATTAAAACAATATTCTACTTCATTCTTAATAAATAAAATAATAAAACATTTTTAATTTATTAAATAGCAAAGAATTTCAGCTTATCATTACAAAAATTTATGTCAAATTAAAGTAGTTTTACTGTATACCAATGAATTTTAAAATTTCCCTTTCACATGAATAAAATCATCCACTAAAACTATTTACTAAAATACTCTCTTCTTTAATTAAGGCTTTCACCCCTTTTAAGATTTCCATTCAAAGAGAGAACGTAATTCAAGGAAGGAACAAAAAATTTCTTTTCAATGGGAATAAGTGACTATAAAAGAGCAATTTTTTAAAAAGTAATTAAATAAAAAATTTAGAAAAAGGAAAAAAAAAAAAAATATGAATTTAGAGTGAAAGACTATTTGTGTAGTTTTTTATATACAATTGTACAATTTTGCAAAAATTTATTATCCTAAAAAACTAATGACATTTTACAGTTGCGTTTAAATAGTTAGAAACAAAATCAGGATATTATCTTGATTTTATATTTTTATTGTTTATTTTTATTCAAGAATTTTTCAATATTTAAAAATTATGGTTTACATGCATAAAACTGATTTTGAGAATAAAAATGGATTTAAATCTTCTGCAATACTATTTTGAATATTCCATTATCAGACATCACATTTTTGCTATACATTGAATATTTTTACTATAGATTCAAGAGGTATTTTGTGGAGAATTTCATTTCTAGAATAAGAATTCAGAAGTTTTAAAATGCATCAAATCTTAAAATTGCACTCTTATTTAACATGCAACTAATAAAATGGTATTAATAGAAAACAATTAATAAACAAATCTCACCTTTACTTCATAACAAAATTTTCCACTAGATGAACCATGAGTGGCACGGGCACCAGCCCACATTAATGCAAAACCTTCAGTAGTCAAAGGCTGGGCTAAATAGCATGATGAATCAATAACTAAATTTAAATCTGAGTTGTCTACAAAAAGAAACATTCAATAGATTAATAAAGTCACTACTTCAATTATCTTAATAAAAATAAAAGGTATCTAACTATAGTCTTTTTAATGTTTTCAATTTAATGCATAACAATCCCTTACAATTTTTTTTATTAAGCCTTGCACAAATGTACAAGTTACAAGCATTGAAATTTACTTTGACCACTTACTGTATATGATAACAAATGAGAAATTCTACAATACAAAAGCCTTTTGTTATGTCGTGCATGATAAGAAAAAGCAAGATATGTACTAAGGTGCAGTATAATGAAAAACTACTGTATGTAAAAATAACATAAATGTTGCAGTTGTGGCAAGAAAAATTATATTAAAAAGCAAGCAATGAAAAATTCGTATTTATTTGCTAATATTTATAAATAACTTTCCATGACATTTTAAAATTGCACACACACACACACATTCATATATTAGGACTGGACGCTGTTTAAATTATTAAAATAGATATATGTCCATTTAATGCCGCAATAATACAATATATTAATTTTACATAGATTTAAAAATTCAAATATATTTTTAATCATAACAACAAAAATGGGAAACTGTAAGCTTTCCTGAACATTAAAATTTTTTAAAAATAAATAATTGTTAATGATTATTTTCTAGTAGGAATTATGTTCATTTTAGTTTATTTGAACTTTCATTCTTTTTCCAACACAAAATTATTTCATATTTCAAAACAAATTAACTACTTTTTGTCATTTGATTATTCATATTTAATTGCTACATAATTAAATGCAGTTGTGTAGTTTTTCCTGAACAACTTCACATAGTGGAGAACCCCAGTTTTCTTGCACAATAAATAAGCAAAATATGTATCCATCAATATATTAAATATGACACGAAGGAAAATGCTGATGATGGGGATATAATGACAAATAAACTTATTAAAAGAGAAAAGGAAAAGATGAATTAAGATTATCTATTTAAAGCCCTCCCTCCATGATATATTAGAAGTTAATGGGTTGTAAATATTATGAAGCATTTTTCTTTGATGAAATACAACACCCAAGAATAAATCACTACATAATATTAAGGAATGTTTAGCTGTATATACAAACTGACTGAAGCTACTATGGTTGAGATGGCAATATATAAGTACAAATTTCTATAATAAAAACTTATATTTCTGTAAAATAAGCTAATATTAACATTATTATTATTATTCAGAAACAGGAGTGTGAATAAAATCTGATTTTTTAATGATTTTTCTCAGACTTTTACGGTGAAATAAAAATCCCTTTTATTGGGTTGGCAACTAAATGATTAAGGATTTTCTCAATAGATAGTCTTGGCATCTTCTTTTTGTTGTGCATATGTCTTTTGCCTACATTCATATTAGTTTCAAATTGTTCTCCTTTTTGACTTGAGTTAAAAATTACTTTTTACATAAAATCAATCGAAGAATTTCTCATTTTATTTACAATATATTTATACATTATGAATTATATATATGAGAAAGTATATATAATTCATAAATAAATATAGATTAAAAAAATTCTACAATATTTAAATACCTAGAAATATGAAACATCTTAATAAAAACAATTTTAAAATGATATAGAATTAAAAACATTAAAATTTAAATAAAAATTTTATTTTCCCATAAAAAAAAAAAAATCTGAATAACAGACCAAGTTGCATTAATTATCACCATTCTGTCACTGTAACAGCAATTTAGCAACTGCATACACTCTGGTACTGTGGTCTGTCCAAAAGCTTTTTTTTTTTTTATCTGGTAAGAAAAATTAGTTTCGATACTTGCATGATATTTGATTATCTGAGTTTTTCATGGAAATTTTCATCCAGCTTTATTGCTAACCTAATTTGCAATAAAAGTCTCAGTACAACAAGTGAGTGCCTTTCGGTTACTTTTGGAATAATTGTATGTGTGTGTGTATTTATTTGCCTGTGTATGTATGTATATATACATACATACATATACCACACACACATATACTCCACCACACACAATGAACCACCTTGAAGAATTTTAAATGCAGTAAAGGCATCTAGAGAGAGTTAAAACTTTTGAATGCAATAGTTGTGTATTCACCATTCTTGTAGAGCAATTTAACCACCTATGCTCACTGTGGTAATGATGGCATGTTGCCAGAATCAAATGACGAATTCATTTTCATCTAGTCTCAGTACGACAAGCGAGAGTGCTTTTCGGTTACTTTTGGAATAATTGTGTGTGTTTATGTGAGCATGTATGTGTATGTGTATGTATTTATTTATTTGCCTGTGTATGTATGTGTGTGTATATATACACACATACATATACTCAACCACACACAATGAACCACCGTGAAGAATTTTAAATGCAGTAAAGGCATCTAGAGAGAGTTAATGAGTTCAAACATCTGGATGCTCAAATGAAATGAAAGTTTCTTGAAATCAGAGTACGAATCACTGTTATTATGCATTACAAAAGCTGCTAAGATACTTAAATCGAAAGTTAAAAAGTCATACTTAAGAAAAATAGAAAGAAAATTATAGATCACATACATACATACATATACACCATACAAATATACACATAAAAATATGGAGTCATGACCAGGCCAATTGTTTTGTATGGCTCTGAAACATGGACTATGAGAAAATGTGATGAAGAATTGTTGAAAGTATAGAAGAGAAAAATTTTTGAGAAAGATTTTTGGAGCAGCATGTGAAAATGATGAATAGAGAATTAGAACAATTAAAAAAAAAGAGATCTATGATTGTCATAATGAATTATATATTGTCAGAGATAATGAGAAATCCAAAGGCTATAGAAAAAGAGTTATAGAAGGTCAAAGAGGACTTGAAGAGACTGAGAATTACTAACTACTACATGACTACATAAATTACAACTAATTACCTTAGAAAAGGTAACTAGTCAAGAAAAATGGCAAAAAATTTTATAAAAGAGGAGACAAGAGAGCTATAAAAGAGGTCAGGGCCTTTCAAGGACTGTAGCACCAATGATGATGACGATACACACATCCACGCACACAACCTTACACACATTCACACACACGCAAACATACACAAATATATGTGTGACAGACTATTATAATTGCATAAATAATTTAAGAAAAATAATGTTATAGCTGAATCACAGATTCCATAGAATGATAAACATCTGGTTCAATGGAGGAAATTGACAAAGTGATTACTTGTTATGGGTGCTGGTTAAATATATGTGGCACAAAGCTTTGAAAGAAAAAAAGTATAATAGGTGTAGAATTTTTTCATCTTATTTTCTCTTAATATTGTGTAATCTAAAATTTTAATTAAAAATTAAAGTTATTTTTAAAAGACATTTCCAACATTATGATGCCATTCTTTTTTTAATCTATATGACTTGGCCACTTTCCAATTTTCCATAATGCTAGTTGTCCGATTATATATTCATTGTCACTTTAAGTTAATATCTCTGAGGCATTATTAAAAACCCTTATGACAAGTTACAATTTTTATTACAAAAGATTAATGAATTATGAAAAAATATCAATATTGCAACATAAATCAATAGATGCTGGCGCTGAAAGTGAAAAGGTTATTTAATCCATGGCTGAAGAAAGTATTTAGTTTCTGAAAGATAGTTATTTTTAAAGTAAATTCTAGTTTTCATTAAAAAATATGTTAACAGAAAAATAATGAAGTTTTAATCATTTTAAGAGTGTGTCACTAGAGAAAAAAAAAATTCATTCAGATAGCACAAGAACATAACCAAACTGTAAAAATCCCATTTACAATTAACATATTAATATAAAAACATTAATAGTGAATAAATGGGCCAATGATCACAAGAAAAGTTTTCCTTAATTTAATAACAAAAAATGATAGATTAAAACATCGATCAGTTAGTAACAATTTACAAGTATTTCAATGCATATAATGTCCAGAAGTAATAAAAACTACAGAACTTTACATAAAAAAACATCTTCAGATTGAATCAGAAGATATAAAAGTTAAATCAAAAGCTGCTTAAATTAGCAGAACAAATCAAAAAGTTTTTTTTTTTTAATTAAACAAAATTACTTACATGTATCCAGTGTTACAATAGTTTCATCAATTTCTTCTGTTTCAATTTTCATGATTAATTTCTGAACTGTTAAGAAAAGAAATTTACTATAGTAACAAACTATATTAAATTATTCTATATTCATAGTATAATTCAATATTAATACATAACTGATACAATGATTCTCAAACTTTTTATCATCAAACCCCATCCCATTAATAAGAAAATATATTGTTGTACCTCACTGAATGTTTTCCCCCTTCTGTTGAAACTAGAAATTGTAAGTTTTATGTAAAGCAATAAAAGTATATATATATATATATATATATATATATATATATATATATATATATTCCTATTCAGAAGACAAAAAATACTATTAGCAAATAAATATTTTTAAAAATAATTAAAAATTAATTGCAAAAAAATTCAGACATTTACAAGTCAAATTCTCATTTCAGCAAAAGTAATTGATCTTTAAATAATTTTTGATTACAAAATAGGAATTCTTGTTAAAGAATATTCAAACTTCCTAAACAAAAGTAGCATCAATGAAGTACAAACATACATCACAACTTGAAAGAAAATAAGTTTTCAGAATAAAAGTAGTTTTCTAAATATGTTGTAACCATTTAAAGAAAGTAAATATTAACAATTTTGAAATACATTATATTTAAAAATGTGCTATGTAGAAGTTTTCCATATTTTATTTTTTAGCTGATTCAGAATAATTTTTCATTTTAAGAGAATTTTTAACTCTCCATCAAAATATTTTTGCACCTTTTGGAGGTCACACCCCAATTTGAGAACCTCTGATATAAGAAGAAAAAAAAAAATATTAATTTATGACTTTATTAACAAAGAAGTCAGAAGATCAAACAAAGTTCAGAAAGTCTACTTAATTCAAAAACTTGAAAAGACACATAACCATAGAAAAACAAAATGACGAAATTAACACTATACCAATTCCATTTTAAGAAGCGACTCTTAAGACTTAAAATGTTTACAATTCCTCATTTTTATAGAAGTAATGTATCAAATTGCATAATTAGTATTCATGACAAAAAAATGCTTTCTTGTTTATATATATATTAGCACCTTCATGACTTGCTTATAGCTGATTTGAGTAGGCTAATTGTAAAATATAACGTCATAGAATTTGTTAAAAAATTAATATATTCCATATTGTATTAAAATAGCTTAAAAAAGGAGCTACAAAATAATAAAAAAAAAATTTAAATAATTAACTGAAAATTATATTTCTCAGGAACACTTTTAAAATTCTTTACTTGTTACTTCTATCCCAATTTTCAAAATATACTTTATATATACTCAAAATATATTTTATTACTATAAACTGTTAAGAAATTTGAAGATCGAATCAAGTTTAGTAACAACTATAAATATTTATGAGATTTTCAAAATTTATGATGCAGATATTTTTTAATATTTTATAACTAATAAAAAATACAAATATTCTAAATTAAATAGAAAAAAAAAAAAAAAAAAAAAGAAAATTAAAGAGGGTTCAGATTAAAATGTATGAAACTTTCAACCCAATTTGTAAATGCTGATTCAATATCAACTATAGTAAAAAAGAAACCTATGATATATAATCAGATGCTAGCCTCAAATGAGACGCTTTGGTAATTTTCATGCTTCTCAAGAGTTGGGGGAAGTGACAAATCCTGCCCCCCTTATTTACAATAATACTTTTACATCAACAGAATTTTTTTTTTAAAATATATAATACTACATAGCATTATGAAGTGCAAATATAAGCATTGTTATACATACTAATATTGAACTTATCCATTAAATTCTATCCTCCTTTAAGTAAAAATTCACAGACTAAAAGTTATTTTTTAAAGATAAAGTAAAAATGTTATAGCAACATTTGTATATTAGGACAATTTACTTAAGGTGCAAATGCATATTCACAATAAATGCAAAAAATTGTTCTAAGATACTCTGTATGTAGTTATCAGTTGCAGAAAGACATTTTGCCACCAGAGATATCCTTACCGTTAAAGAAAATTTTAATAGCTGTCAGAAATTTGAGAGGAAAATAAACATGTCTATATATAATATATACATATATATAAGATATAAACATGTCTATATCAATAATGCAGCCAAGTGATCATGAAATCAAATCATCCCAATCTCGGCTATTTTGAAAATACTCTAAAGAGATTATGGGACCAGTGAATGAGAGTGAGTTCACACACACAGTGCTTTGGCTCCATAACAATAGTTAAGTACACTCAATGCCTGTTGGACCACATCTTCATCTAACATAGCTGACTTCAATATCCATCATGGCACAAACGCACACAGCTCAATCTGTATATACCCCTGTGTCTATCTGAACTATTGCAATTGTTTGCTATTGCTGCACCCATGTGCGATGCTCTGAACAGTCAACTACTGTCACTTCCTTTTCAAGTGTTGCATCACTCGGAAGCATCTGGCTGTGATGGAATAGACAGGTTATCTTCAGTAAAGAATCATGATTCAATTTATACAATGTTTGGCAACTATGCAAGTGTTTGAAGACCCTCTTGATGAATCCTTCAATGTCCCTACTGTTTACAGCTGCATATTGCAATGTTACTTGGTATGATGGTGCCATTGCATATGACACTTGATGTCGTCTACTAATGATTAGTGGCATCATGCTGCATCCAAACATACATTCGTGATATCTATAAGCAACAAGTGATAACTCTTATAAGGCTCAGGCACACATAGATGATAGATTCTCATGATAAGGCTCAGTCACACATAGTAAGGGTGTCAGAGGACTGCTTCCTCAATATTGATACACTTTCTTGACCCACTTGATCCCCAGATCATTGATTGACAATTTGTATGATGACCTGAATCGGTACAGTGACGGAATCATGTCGAATTATAGGTGGCTTGCAATAATTGTGAAATAAGATGTCACAGGGCATTATAAAAAACCTGTATAGCTAAATATCAGATCATATTAAATTACTCACTTAAGTTAGAGGTAGCTCCGATAATATGCTAGACTGTTTCTTTGCGAGTTTCCTGCAGAAAATTAGCCTTTAGCTTTGTTGTGCAATCACTTATTTATCAATGCTAAAAAAACATACATAAAATTTCAATTAGTTCTGACAATTCCTTCTTCATTGAGTTAATTTTATGGTAATGAATATATTTATTCACATTATTTAAATTCAATATTATTTTCTTAACTATTAAAACTAATTGAATATAATTTTTTTTTAATTTTCACAAAAGCTGATGTTGTCTTCTTAAAATGGATGAAAAAATGTTTACAATTGGAAAATTTATACGAAAAAAAATTACTTTTTTTTAAAACTTATGTAAAAGCTTGCGTTAAACTTTTTGTAATTTTCTACAGTAACTACAGAAACTATGAAAAATTTTTCACAACTTTTCCCTGATTTACACATATTACTTACATTACTTTCTGACTTTCTCCCTACTCAGAATGACTTGCATGTGTACAATATATATTATTAAAAACACTTTTACCAGTTATTTAATCAGTAAAAATATAATATATATTTTTAAATTTAATTTTAAAAAATGGAACGAGCATCTTAAAAAAAAAATCTATTAAAGCATATTACATATCTTATATGTAAAAAATACTGAAATTTTAATAAAATACTTTGCTTCTAAAACTGCATAAGTATTCTAAGAAACATTAAAACTACTCTAACTAAATTATATGAACAGTAGGAGATGATTAGGTTCTCATGATTTTTGCTCAAAAACTTTAAAACAGTTCAATAACTAATCAGTGCTCTTTGTATGAGTACCAGAATCGCATGTTGCATCATAAATATCAAAATGGTATTTCCTAATAATATAGATTTTAGCAAAGATTTAAACATAAACTGCCAAAATACAGTAGAACCTCTGTAAGTCAACCTTCAAGGGAGATGCCAAATAATTCGAACAGTTATAGAGTTTTCGACTTGTAGAGGTCTAGATTCTTTCTAACTTATTTTGAGTTAGAGAGGTAAAATAAATAAAAATCAAGTTACAGAGGTAATAAACATGTTTATTTTGCAACTTCAAAGTTTTATTATGTACTACAATAAAAAATCAAGATAATTCCGAAACAACCTTAAAATTAAAAATATTATGTAATAAAAAAGTCAGTTATTATTTATTTTTTTTGCTTTAGAGAATTCGATCGTTCTCTATCTATAGCATTATCTAAGCTATAAAGAGCAGAATATTCTTTTCTTCTGAGTTGCTATTTCATAGAATTGTTATTCTATTTACTATATTCATACATTATTTTCTAAGAAATAATGACGTGCATTGTCAGCAAATCCTTAAAGTCGGTAACTTATTTTTCTTCGAGCTATAGAGGTAATTAGTTTCAAACGATCTTAAGAGAAGTCCTGTATAGTGAAGTGACGCCACTGCTAGCTGCCACTATCGTGAAGACTTTTGGCTTTGATCTAACTTTGATAATAATATTTTAAATCCAGGGAAACGATAACAACAACCGTTTTTAAATGATCGAGTTGTATAGGTTGTAAAAAAGATTGCAAAATAAAAACGTTGTTAATGTTTGAGATACAGAGGTCCAATTTTTTTTTTTTCGAGTTACGGAGGGAAAATATATACCAAAATGGCTTGTGGGGATTGACTAATTATTTTGACTTATAGAAGGTTGTAATTTTTGAGTAATGAAGGTTTTGGGGCTTGAAGGAAACGGAGCAAAAAATTTTTCTAGTTGTGGAGGTTTTCGACTTAAAAGGTTCCACTGTATTACTTCAAATATTTTTCTTTAACAAATCATAAATTAATTACTCTAATCAAAAACTTATGCTTTTATAGATGAATATAAATTTTCTTTTTAAATTCCATTTATTATTACAAATAATGCTAAACATAAAATAATAATTTATAAATAATAACTCAAGTAACAAATAATTATTGCTTCCATATTACACTTTAAAATGCAAAAAATTAAAAATAATAATCAATTATTAAAATAAAAATATTACAAAAATAATTATTAAATTATTATAATTAATTACAAAAATAATTATCAATTATTAAAATACTAATGAAAAAACACTTGGTTTAAAAACAACCTATTAAGTGAACTAAAAATTTTAAAGCTTCTTTTGAAAAAGTTTGAAACCAGCAATTCCTTCCTTAACTCAAGATTTTTTGAGCTGCCTTAAGAATTTTAAATTTTTTTTGTCTTTTAATTCTTTAACTGATACTCTGCTTCCCTTTTTCCTTTCAAATTTTCACTTAATTACTTTTTTTTTCTTTTATATTATTGTTAATTTTTCAAGCTTAAAATAAATTGTCTTGACACTTTAAAATTACTTATTCTAACATTTGCTTCAATGCCGTCGTAAAGAATTCTTCTTACAACGTGTTTGTTCCTTATTCTCCGATAGACAATATTTATCTTTAATAAATTGAAAATCCTCCATCTGCATTACTGTTGTCATGGGAAAGTATAATTATCATAATAATATAGTATCATTGCAAGGTTTCGGGCGAGTTGAGAGCAGGTTGAACCAAAATTTTTTCACTCTGTCTGTTTTTTGTGCGTCTTTAGTTGTGATACATTTTTTATTTGCCACATATTTCTTTTAGCTGGCTTATCTGCAGAAAATAGGAATCATCCAATTGTTCTCGCATGGTATAAGCAGCTATTTTGTCAGTCTTTCATCAAATAATGTTTCATTCAAAGTTACAATTGGGTTGAAACAACAAGAGCAGAGCATCTACGATAAAGAAAAACTGAATTCAGATATCTTGCTTTAATTTTTAGTAGCCAAACACCTAAAAGTCCATGTTCAACTCCAATTGTTACCTTTGAAAAATTTTCAGGAATTTGTCAAATCCAATCACAAGGTGCTCACATAAAAGCAATTCTTTCATAAAATTTTCTTTAAAGAAAGGGATTATCCCAAATATTAGGAAATATTCCATTTTATCCCTTTCTAACTGGATACCTTTTTGTGATTTAGCCTTGAACATTTAAGAAAATAATTTTGCGTCTTTCTCAACTGATCTTAATGATCAATGTGTGGCAATTGTCTACGGCACTATAAAATTTTTGACTTACAAATATCTTCTTTTAAAAGATATTTTTTAATTAAGAAGGAATAACTACAGGACTATGTGGTACATCAGGAACAACAGCAGGACTAGATGATGGTGGAATATAATTATCCTGTGTTCCTCCAGATTCAGGTACAGAATTTGTATTGGCAGCAAGTTGAATTGGGAAAAAAAGTTTATACCTTTTGGAAGCACTTTCTTCCATACTTTATGTTTAATGGTACCTTGATGGCTAGTGATAAATCTCTGACCCATGTTGCTTAAATTAAATATTTGTTGCTCAAAGAGCGATAAAATGAATATTTATCATTAGGTATATCTTACACCCAACTGAAATCTTTTATTCGTTTACTGTTGAAGACACTCTTTTCCTCCATCTTTGATTAAAGGATAATTCACCTGCCATAAGAATGGATAAATACCATATGAAACAAAAGCAAAAATAAATGCAAATAATGTAAAAGAGGGACTCGGATAACAGAGAGCGAAATAGAGATGCTGAGAAATTGAAACATACACTCAATAGAAAAACCTGATAACTTATACTGATAAGAGCTGAGCAAATGAAAATTAATAAATAATGAGTATGAAAACTATCTTTCCAAAAATTAGCTATTAGCTACAGATGTAAGATGCCACAGGCTTCAGATGTAGAGAAATAATGGTGTGCAATCACAGAGTGTGTGAATGCTTGGCATAAAATACTTTCGTCTGCAATTTTTCCTGATTTTTAGATATTTTTATGAATTTCTCCGACTTTTTCAGATCTATAAAATTTCCTGACTTTTCCGTGATGTCCTACTTCTGTCACCACCTTGTAACAACACCATTAAAGATTATACAGAATTAATTTCTGAGTAAAATTCTTATAAACACTACATCTAGACATTTAAAATATTTGAAAAACAAGTGCCATGAATATGGGACTGATAAAATTTTTTGGTCAAAGCTTATGAAAAGAACATTTATTTGTATTTAAATGCTCAAAATATATTAGTTAATGTCATTTGTGTTTAATACATGGAGAATATCGAGATTTTAAAAAAACTTGACTAAAGTTTTAACTTGTATATGTGCAAAATAATATTAGTTAAGCATAAATACAGTATTAATGACAAAAATTTCAGCATGAAACAACATACGTATGCTTTTGAAGTATTCTGTTATTTCATTTTAATTGTTTATATCTCTATGAAATAAGTTAATATTCTGATGACTAGTAAACGTTAAGAAAAAATGTTAAATTTTTTTATCTATAATATTTAAAAGCTAACTAGCAGTATGGCAATCCATTGTTCTGTATTTTTTAAAAATTAATTAATTGTTTGCAATTACATCCTACCAAAATTGCACATCACATAAAAAGTACACAGCAAAATATAACTATTTCTTGATGTAAAAGAATTAATATACTTTGTTAAGGATTGCATGAAAGAATACAAAAAAAAAAAAAAAAAAATTAATTTATAAATAAAAATCTTTATTTTTTTCCCATAATTCTTAGTATTTGATAGCTCTTTTGCTATACTTCACTAGCAGGGAGAAAGGAAATTTAAAACAATAGCCTAAATTTTGGAGATGATTTTTATTATATAAGAAAACTAATAATGTATATGATTTTAAAAGCAAAACAATAATTAATAGAATAATAAAAAATAAGTTAAAAATAAGACATATAGATTAGAGAAAAGCATATCTTTACTTATTTAACAGAAATAGGTTCTTAAATTTCTTTTCACATAAAAAAATTCAGCAGTTTCAAATAAAATTTTTTCTTAACTAAGATAAAAATTTCAAATTTTTTTCTTAAAAGAATACAGAAATTGGAAGAATAAATACAAAGATATAAATAAAATCAATTTGGTTAACTGGAAATTTTCGAGATGTTCACAAATGTACTTAAAGATCATGTTTATCAATTGAATTATTAAGATTTCAAAAACGCAAAAAATATTTTTTTTTTTTTCTTTTACAAATAGCTAAAGAGAATAGACGACTAACAGTAATATAAATAAATAGAGAAAATTTTTCCCAATAAGTTTCGAGCGAAAAAAGATAAATTGAAAACCAGTATGATGTCAATAACATTGCAGGAAGAAGACTTGATAAACCGGCAAGTTAAGAGCCATTTATACCGAAATTAAAAAGAAAAATCATATTACTGCAGAAAAATGTTGATAACAACAGACATTTAATTTTCACAAGATTTATCGAAATTGAATTGAAGTAATTACAGATTATTTTTTATGATTCTGATTAAGATGAGTTATCACAGATATATCATACACTTACAAAGCCACTAGTTGATTCAAAATGTATTTACAATAAATAAATTTTAATAATACACAAAAATACAAATAAGCAATGATCTTGACAGTATATTAAATCAATATTGAACAAAAAAATCTTACCTCAAAAACTCTTAAACTGTATCAAGATTTACAATGTGACAGAAATATGCAAGACCACAAAAATATGCAGCGCGTTGTTAATAAGTGTTGCCACAGAGTATATTTTAAAGGAAAAAGCGAAATTGTCGTTCGTTTTAAAAATTTTAAGCTCATATCAATTCCAGTAACATAAAATTTTAGATGAAATAAATTTGATTAACTCTTAATGGTGAGTTAAGTCACTCTCACATGAAGAGTAATAGTTTTGAAAAATTAGAATTAACGTATTTAACAGAAGTCCTGAAACTTTAAAAGTAAAATTTGTGGGTTTTTATACATAGTACATTCGATTTTAGTATCTTTTAACAAACACTGAAGGATCAGGAAATGCATTACGTGATTGGGAAAATGCAACATCATGAAGGAGTAGCCAGAAAAAGAAGCAAATCTCAAGGTAGACACAGCCTCCTATATCTGTAAATGATCTGAAATATACAGCTGCCCTGCGCATGGTAAATAATAGGTGGGCTGAAAGGTTCATAGGCTGACACATAGACTATTAGTATTAAATCCATGTGATTTTTAGTTAGCCCTAACCTTCAAAAGACACGTGTATAAATTTGACAGCTGTTTCACTATTAGTATGCGAGTTATAAAAAA
Source organism: Caerostris extrusa (assembly GCA_021605095.1). Lineage (NCBI taxonomy): Eukaryota > Metazoa > Arthropoda > Arachnida > Araneae > Araneidae > Caerostris > Caerostris extrusa. Next base: position 39,802 of record BPLR01010399.1, on the reverse strand, counting down.
AATACTATTGAAGCCAAGGCTTGGCTTGATAAACATTATTCGGACTTTGCACCAGGAAAATCAACCGTAGAGAAGTGGTTTGCTAAATTTAAACGAGGCGAAATGAGCACCGAGGACGATGTACGCAGTGGACGCCCCAAAGAGGCTGTTACCGACGAAAATATCAAAGAAGTCCACAAAATAATTTCTGATAACCGTAAAGTGAAGTTGATTGAGATAGCTGAGACCTAAAGATATCAAAGGAATGTGTTGGACATATCGTGAACTAATATTTGGATATGCGAAAGCTCTGTTCAAAGTGGGTGCCGCGCGAACTCCCAATCGACCAAAAACAACAACGAATGGATGATTCTAAGCAGTGTTTGGAGCTGTGGCGGCTTTGTAAAGGTTGCGTAGTGTTATTAAAATCCAGACGGCAAAATAAAAGACGATAATCAATTTTCACATTTACAACATCTTTTATTTAATTTCTAACGCCAACTACGTAATCCAACTGTTCTTTTTCATTCTAGCGGGAAAATTCCCTTTTTAACAGTGAAAGTAGAAGTCGTTCAATTTGTATTCCATTTTCCATCAATAGGTGTCGCTACATCACTCCCCTACCAGTAACAAAGTTACGTTACTTTGAAAATGGTAGAAGAATTAATATATCTATACAAATAATAGCGAACAAATACACATTGATACAAATTTAAATTGCACAAAATAATTACAAATACAATTACATATAAACATTTACATACAATAAATCAAGTTAATTTTTAAAATGGACATGGACGAATTATAATTTTGAAGAAAAGTCAATAATGTCATTGAAACGAACAGGAAGTTTTACTTGTCTTCCACAACGTGTTGTTGTATTTGGTTGTGCAACTTGCTGACTTGGTATAAATGTTTGCTCACTCGGCACAGATGTATGATCATTTGATGACGTTGGATTCAGAAGTTCATTAGGTTGTAACACATATGCCGGTTTTAATCTATCCACGGAAATATTAACTTGTTTATTTTTAATTGATAGAAGAAAGTTTTTCGGGGATCTTTGCAATACCAAATAGGGTCCTTCATATGGGGGTTCTAAAGGTTTTTTAACTCTGTCAATTCGCAGAAACACATGTGAGCATGTGTACAAATCTTTTGGAATGAAGATCTTTTGTTTACATTTGTTTTTGGATTGGTATGGTTTTAAGTCGGCCATCTGTTTTCGGAGATTGCTTACGAAATTATCATCAGATATTGGCAATCTGGATTCTTCAAAGAATTCGCCTGGTAATTTAATAGTTTTGCCATAAACCATTTCAGCTATTGTATACTTACAGTCCTCATGTAGAGCAGCTCGCAAACCCATAAGAACCGTTGGTAATGTGTCCGTCCAACGAACGTTGTTATGACATCTAATAGCTGTTTTCAAGGTACGGTGAAGACGTTCAACTTTTCCATTACTCTGAGGATGGTAAGAAGACGTATGGTTTACTTTAACACCACATAGCGCAGCTAAACTTCGAAATAGTTCTGAAATAAATTGAGTGCCTCTGTCAGTAATAACACAAGTAGGTACACCAAATCGGGTAATCCAATGCTCATAAAAAGCTTTTGCTATACTTTCTGCAGTGATATTTGATAACGGTACCACTTCCATCCAAGAGGTAAACCGATCAATACACGTCAAGCAGTATGTGTATCCATTAGAAGGTGAATAAGGTCCAATTAAATCTATATGAACGACACTAAATCTCTCATCTGGTGCTTGAAATTGTGAATATTCTGATTTTGTATGTTTAGTTATTTTATTTTTCTGACAGTTGATGCAAGTTTGAGTCCACTGTTTAACATCTTTTTTCATATTTGACCAAATGAATCTTTTAGTTATTTCTTTTACAGTAGTTCGAATTCCAGAATGAGCTAAACTGTGAATTGTATTAAATATTGTCATTCGAAAATTTTTTGGTATGAATGGTCTGATACTGGAAGTAGAGGTATCACAATACAAGAGCTTTCCTGATGGCAATTGGTGTTCTTTAAAATGTAATGATTTGGAATGTAATTTCAATTGTTGCAGTTCATCATCATTAATTTGTGCATCTGCTATCAAGTCATAATCGACAATAGGTGAATCGATGTCCTCAATTCTAGACAGTCTGTCTGCTACCACATTGTTTCGACCACTGATATGGTATAGGTTAGTAGAGAATTGTGAGATATATTGTAGGTGTCTTAGTTGTCTGGGGAGGCTTTATCATTGTTTTGCTTAAAAGCAAATATTAACGGCTTATGATCAGTATAAATATCGAAATCTCGACCTTCAAGTAAATGCTTAAAATGTTTAATGGATAAATATATACCCAAAAGTTCACGGTCGTAAACGCTGTAATTTTTCTGAGCATCATTAAGTTTTTTAGAAAAAAATGCAATTGGCTTCCATCCATTTGGTTCTTTTTGTTGAATAACTGATCCAATAGCCCAATCAGATGCATCTGTGAGAAGTGCCAGAGGGTAATCCGAGTTGGGATATGCCATTAACGCTATTTGAGCAACATCTTGTTTGCATTTTTCAAAACTTTGTCTAGTTTCATCGGTCCATGGTATTTTGCGTCGATCTTTTTTTTTGTAGATCCTTTCAAAAGTTCATGTAGAGGGGCTTGAGTTTTTGCGGCATTATTTATATAATTACGATAAAAATTGATCATTCCTAAGAAGGAACGTAATTCGTGCATAGTTTCTGGCAATGGATATTCTATGATAGCTTTGATTTTTGAGGTTGAGGTTGTGAGCCTTCCGCAGATATTTGATAGCCTAAAAAATCTATTACAGGTACTCCCAAAACTGATTTGCTAATATTAATCCGTAGACCATATTTATCTAAACGCTGGAAAACTATTTTAAGATGTGAACGATGTTCTTCCTCGCAAGAAGAGGCGATCAACACATCATCTAAGTATGGAAACACAAAGTCTAGACCATAAAGAACTTCATTTATAAACCTTTGAAATGTTGCAGGGGCATTTTTGAGACCAAAACTCATCACATTGAATTGATAAAGTCCAAAAGGTGTGATGATGGCAGTTTTTGCCTTATCTTCATCTGCTACAGGAATGTGATAATATGCTTTAGTAATGTCAATTTTAGAAAATATAGTTTTATTAGTTAAAATATGTTGAAAATCCTGGATTCGAGGTATGTTATATCGATCAGGTATAGTTAAATCATTCAATCTTCTATAATCACCACACGGACGAAAAGAACCATCTTTCTTTGTTACTATATGTAAGGACTTGCCCATTCTGAGCTAGATGGACTAATAATGTTATTGTCTAGCATATATTTAAATTCTCTTTTAGCTATTTCCAACCGTTTTGGATCTAATTGTCTTGCTTTACAATTTATAGGTTGTCCTTTAGTTATAATATGATGTTTTACATTATGTTTAACATTTGAAACAAGAAGAAAATTTGGTTTTGTTATATTGGGATACATAGAAAATAAATCAGAATATTTACATAAGCTGCTCGTTGTATTTACACTTTCATTAATAGAGATGGGTGCAATGTCACCATAAACTGCAAGGTTAGTTACACCATCAATTAATCTTTTATGCTTTATATCAATTAATAAATTGAACTTATTTAAAAAATCTGCACCTAGTATAGGTTTACTAATTTTGGCCACAATAAACGGGAATTGAAATTCTCGGCGCAAACCCAGATCAAGATTTAAAATTTCTGTACCAAAAGTATCGATTGCAGTATTATTTGCAGCATATAATTTATAGTCACTAATAAATTTGTGTTTAGAAGTATAAGGAATAAGACTTACGTCCGCTCCACTGTCAACCAAAAAGCGTAAACCCGTTTTTTTGTCGTTGACAAATAGACGGTATTGACGGCAATGTTTTGTATTTTCAGCAGCAGAGTCTGCCGTTAATTCTGTTGCTGATTCTGGTTTTCCGAAGGATTATTTTTCCATGCACATGGAGCTTTGCATTTATCAGGAAAACATTTTCTCGAAAACGAAAATGGTAATAACAGTATTTGCCAGAAGGATTGTAAGAGCGATTGCGAGACTTACTTCGATGAGAAGAAGAGTATCGACCTCTATTTCTTGGTTGGGAACGAGAGTTCCTTGTGACACTCAGTTTTTCAAGTTTATTATCCAAAGATGCAATTTGTTGTTGTAACTCAGTTATGGCATCTGATCCTGATGAAACATTATTGCTTACGCAGTAAAGTTCTTGTTTTGGTTGCATTTCAAGAATACGATCCGCCATTAATGCCAGTTTCTCAATTTCTTCATCACTAACTAGTAAAATATTCCGCACGGAATCAGGCATTTTTTGTAGAAATAACGTTGTTAGCACCTTGTCAGTAATTCCATCAGTAGCCAGGTTTCTCATTTTTTGTAAAAGTTGACTGGGTTTAAGATCTCCCAAATCAAGTCCTGTAAGTAGTCTCTGAAGACGCTTATTTTCGCTTTCTTTAAAAGTATTCAGCAAACGTTCTTTTGCAGCGGTATATTTTGTTCTATTATCATCACTTATAATGTCCCACAAACTTTCAACAAATTTCGGTTCTAATTGCGAAACTAAGTAGTTGAATTTTGTATCCTCGGCTGTTATTCCACAAATTGAAAACTGTGCTTCAACTTGAAAGAACCATATTTCTGGTTTTTCTGCCCAAAAGGAGGTATTTTGACACTTACCCGCGCTACTTCATCTTTTTTCGCCGATCCATTTGTTTCAGTCATTTTGTAAATAAATCACGGTTTGCAAACAATTCACGGGTCACCAAGTATGTGGCGGCTTTGTAAAGGTTGCGTAGTGTTATTAAAATCCAGACGGCAAAATAAAAGACGATAATCAATTTTCACATTTACAACATCTTTTATTTAATTTCTAACGCCAACTACGTAATACTCATTCTTTTCTCATTCTAGCGGGAAAATAAACTCGATTCCCTACAGTAGAAGTCGTTCAATTTGTATTCCAAAGTGAATAAACGTTTTTTTGCAGCTCCATCATTTCATACCAGAATAAACGGAAATGAAACACTAAAATGGTATAACTTCACTAAAAATTCTATAACTCACATACTAATAGTGCAACAGCTATCAAATTTATATACGTGTCTTTTGAAGGTTAGGGCTAACTAAAAATCATATGGATTTAATACTAGTAGCGCCATCTATATGTCAGCCTATGAACGTTTCAGCCCATCTGTTACAGTAAAAGGAAATGAACTGGCAAACACGGAATTTGTCATGCCGCTCTGTTGGTTAGGGGAACCAGTAATCGGAATTGTTTATTATTAGAAGATATACCAGACAGCCGTCGATAAGACAGTTCCAGAAGACAGAGGAATTCACGAGGTGACACTCATTCTTTCTTTCCTTACTAACATAAGCTTTAGCGTCAAAATTAAAAACATCACCTTTACACCTCAGCATATTATCATCAGCTGTCTCCCACAAGGCTCCCTACTTAGGCCTCTCCTGTTTCATATTCATGGAAACGGTTTTTCAAAAGTATCTAACATACCTATAATCATGTATGCTGATGACACAGTTATCATACACGCAAACTACAATGCTTTTTTAATTACACATACTCTTCAAAATTTTATCTCTCGTGTCCAAAAATGGATCTGCTTATGGAAAGTTAAAGTAAATTGCACTTTTCCAATTTTCAACAAACAACGTATCCCACCACCAATCCCACACCAAAGGTTTTAAAGAATCTGTCCCATTTGTTCACGAATACGAAGAATATCTCGGTATTACACTCCACAAAACACTTTCATTTAACACAGACATTACTAACACCATTCAAAAGGCAAATGTTTACAGTCTTATTCGTTCTTCCTTATCAATTTTAGAAGCAACTTGTCGGTTAGAGGCAAATTCCTTTTATCACCTTCCTCATTCTGCTCATTTTATTATACACCTCTCCAATTTGGATCACTACAGACATGGTCACTGAAAAAATTTCAGATTTTTCAAAATTCACTAGTTCTCCAAATCACAGACGAGCCATACATCTCCGATACGACTTCATACACCAATCATCACCTTTCTAAAAAGAATCGTAACTAAATTATTTTCAAAAATTTCAAACTAGAATAATTCTCTTCTTCTTAATCTTCCAAATTACGATACCCGCCCAAAAAATTCACAAAAAAAAAAAAAAAAAAAAAAAAGGCCCAGAACTATTGAAGGACATGATTTCGTTAACTTCCCAATTGTTCCATAAAAGGACTCAAACCATCCGGCTACTCCTTCAATAGCTTATAGCCAATCTGATCGTGATCTTCCCTCGTCTCTACTCGCGTAATTTTTCAGAACTTAAAATTTCTCTCCAATAGAAATCCTTTTTTCCTCGCCAGATCAAACTATCACTTGATTTTCCTCTGGGTGGTTTTTGAATGGATTGACACCCTGCTTTCCACATCCTTTTTCTGCTACTATCACTTCAGTTTTATTTGGTATTGTATAAAGGTTATTAAATTAATTTTAAATTTCTACCTTATTATTTCTCTTATTCCTTACACTTTTTCCTTGATAAATTTTATTTTAAATCCCTGAGCAAAAATGCTCTTCTGTGAATGATTTCTTTTTTTTTTTTTTTTCATTTTAAGTTATATATTTTTTATAATTAGTGTGTTTGAATTAATTAATTAAGTAACTGGAGCCAGGGTGTTTTATCTCAGCATATTGCCTGATTTAAGGTTGTATAACTTACACAATGCCCGGGAGCTTTGTCCCAGGCATTCTGTAAATTATACAACCTTGACCTGAAATGAAAAGAGGTTGGGACGCAATTTTACCTCTTAAACATCAGAGAAATAGACTATTACAGTAGTAGTCTTTGAGTGCTCGTCTGAGGAGGATTTTGATAAATTGGCTGACTGAGTTCCAAATTTTTGACGAAGATACTGTTATGAGTAGTTGCTATTGTCAGCAATATGATCCTCTGCCACATGCGTTTGTTCTGAGGTTCCATTAGTGCAGACGTCGTTTTATGGACGATAATAATGATAGGCCACATCATGTTTGTGCCGTTGAGATGCTTTCAGAATGGGAAGATATCCCTAGAATGGATTGATCAGCATTCTTACTTGATTTAAATTCCACTTGTGTGGAATGCTTTGGAGAGAAGACTTTCCACGCAATTATATTCATCAGAGAACACATATTAAATGAAACAGATGCTCATTGAAGAATGGGCACTTTTACCTCAATAATTGTTTTATAATCTGGTGTTGAATAGGAAGAGAGTGTGCAAAGCAACCATTAAAGTTGCGGCAGGTCATATTTCTTACTAAAAGACACCTCTTTGTTATTCTTTCTTTTGAACAGACAAGCATTTGTATCAAATGCTACTCTTTCGATGAAATCTTTTTTTTTTTTTTTTGTTCGTTCGTTTGATTCCATGCTGCATGTATTCTATTCATTTTTGCATTAATATGCTTTTACAATCCTTTAAGTACAAAATACAGTCCTTACATTTTCAATTTTATGCCTCCTAGATGATGTCTTGCGGAGTTATGATTAAAAAACCATTTGCTTAGGTTTTGACATAATATTTATGTACATTTTGTAAGTCCCAAAATTAATTTGCAAATTAAGTCCCAAAAATTAATTTTAAAAATTAATTTTAATTATTTTTAAATGTCATCAAGCACTAAATTTAAATCAAAATTCAAATTACTACTTATTTTGAAATTCTTTTGAAAACTACTTATTTTGAAATTCTATGTGCTTGCATACGCCTTTTATATGAACCTCTCATTTTAGCATAGTTATCGTATTCCCGTATTTTATAGTTCAAATTCCTCCTTTTCTGATATGCTTTATATTTTATGTAATTGTTTTCCCTACCGAGTCTTTTATTGTTTCAAAACAAATTAAGTGTTTTTGTATACTTTCATTGTTCTTGTGAAAATTAATGTTCATAAATTTTTCTTGCATATTTTTCATCACTTTCACAGTTTTTTGCATCAACATTTTTTTACATAGTAAATAATTGTTCTTGATGGCTGACGTTTGAATGGCATCTAATAAAATTATAAAAATCCTTAGCTTTCTTAATTATATTTATTAGAGCAGGCGCTCTTTAATCCGGCATCCGATGGTACGGCGCATTCTATTAAAATTTTTTTTTATATTTATCTAAAAACTTAATCTTCACGATAGGCCTTTCAATTAAAACTGGCTATATTTCTTGCGTATTGTTTTGAGGAAATTTTTTTGTAGCAGGATGCAGATTGTACGTGACGTTTTAAATTTTCTGTATTTATCATTCTAATTTTTACATCACAAATATTTTTACAAGTTTCACAGCTTTACTTTATAATTTCTGTCATGACGCAATAATAACGGATGCAGCAATGAATATAACTATTATTCTATAGAAATAAGTACCTTTAGATACTTGTAGAAATACGTTATCTCTGGGAATCAGAAAGATATGTTGCTTTGGGCCACACATGAAATACACTAATAGTATCGAGAGTTAATGAGGAGAAAAAATATAGATTTTTCAATTAAAGCAATTTAAAGTTCATTAACTTATTTGCATCATTCGAAAAAAAGTGGGAAATTAGCCCATATCTGTAGTGTTATTTTCAAAACTTTAAACACCAATATCAACTACTCAGTACCTAGAAAGAATACGTTAAATGGACTCCACAAGAACTTTCAACATAAACTAAAAATACCATAATAACTTATTTAAAATATATAACTCAAAATCGCAATAACCGTTACCACATATATACTAGCAGGTCCGAAAGCCTTCAGTGGCTTATGAAAATTGAAGGAAAAATACACATGAAATAAATCGAATGCAAATCTCATGATTTTTAAATAAAAAAAAATATATTTATGATTTACAATACGCAAATACTTTATAGGAACAACACTTCGATTCAGAGTAGTATGCAACTAATAAAAGTTATTCTCATAAAACAGGTGAAATAGTTAGATCTGTCAAACACATATGTCTTAGAAAAGTATCACCAGTACAAAATTAATATAGGCAAAAAATTAGTATTGTTACCATACACATCAAATACTAACATATGCCTAGAATTAGTAATATCACAAAAAGTTAATAAATTTAAGAGTTAGATTTGTTTTCATGTGATTACAATTAACATTATCCTAAAGCAAGTTTCATCTATGAGAGCATGTATCGGATATCCGATTATTTATAATACTGCAATAAAATGAGCCTTAAACTCTCAAAATAATGAAGCTCATAATTAGTTATCTAGCCCAAACTCCTTCCCAATGAATATGCCACAACTGTTGGCTTAGTGGGCTTTCAAAAAAGTTCATTTGAATCAAAAGTCACTTACATATACTGATGGTCGTGCTGTCATCGGGCGGCAAGGGAAAGTGGACACCAAGATGATTGAAGTTTAACGACTTCTTAGAAGGTCGAATCAGCAGGAGCTAACCGGAAGGGGAACTCTTCTTTGACTGTCTGCATCACCATTGCTGGCAGAAAGCCTCTTATCCTGGTTTGACTCATTCAAGAAGTTGATCTGTCGGGGTTCGCGTCTGGGCTGCTTTCTTCCTTGGCAATGGTTCATAATGGATTTTCCTCTTAAAATCTGTTCTTGGGCCTATGGATTTTTTATCTGATTCATACTTTATAGAAGTAAATTGTTCTAACTTAATGTTAATTATATGACTTTATCTGCCTAAATTGTAAATGATAATAAAAATATAGAAAAATCATGAAATTTGCATTTGATTTATTTTCATGGGTATGTTTTTTTCCCTCACTTCTCCCCCTTCTTCCCTTTAAGTCACTGAAGGTTTTCGAGCCAGTTTATAAATATGAAATAAAGATTATTGCAGATTTTGAGTTAATTTATTGAATAGGTTATTTTGGTATTTTTACTGTTTATGAGTGTTTCGAGAAGTCGGATTAACATATACTGTCTTGGTACGTGTAATTAGTATTAAGATTTTTAGCTTAAAGTCTAAATCAACACCACATATTAATAAATTAGCATATTTAGTAAAAAATATAAAAGGTATTAAAAGCGAACAACTATTAAAAGTTCTCAATTTTTATTTTGTAACATTGCATCATAAAAGAGAATTGTAACTGCACTAAACAGTTTTAGTAATATGTCATCCAGGTAATAAAAACTAAAACATTTATTGATCATAAAACTTGAATGTACTATAAGATAGGTATATAAGGTGTTCTCAATACAGAATATAAAATATTATAAAATACTTCTTCTTTTTGTTCATTATATGATTGTCTGAAAATTCGTATTAAAATTGGCATAAATCTTTTTATTAATAAAAGTTTTATTCCAAATCAAAAGTAATTCGACATTTGAAAAGTACACAATGGATATTTTATGAGCATCTTTTTATAAACCTATAAAAAATGGATATAAACTTATAACAAGATATAAATTTTTGGTTATTCTAAAACTTGTAAACGAATCCTACTTCAATTTTTAGAAGTTCATTTTCTAAAATAAAATCCTATGCATCAATACCAACTTACCTTGGTATCGAGAACAGAATTTTTCATAATGACCTCAATAAAGAAGTTGAAAAAATACACATCACAAAATTACCCAAGAAATTTTTAACGAGCATTATTAATCACATTCTCAAGTTTTGTTCGTTCACTACAATGAAAAACACATATACCCATAAATGGACGTTTCTTCTCAAACAGTCACAATAATTTATCCATATACCTGAAGTAAAAGATAACCTATATATACTGCAGCAACAATTATTCTGCAGTGTAAATAGGTTATTTTTTTACTTCAATTCAGTGCAATATTGTCTTTAAACTCATTTACTAAATATTAAAAAAATGTGTTAAATATATTAAAAATACATTAAAAAATTTCTAAGAAGGATGTTGAAATTTTTTTTTCAGATCACGTCGTTGTAGAAGAGAAACCACACATATGAAATGAGACATACATTCTTAATTAAATTAAATTAATAACATTATTATGCTTCATTAAATTAAAGGGCGCCCTAGCGTGCCCCCGATGATCGGAAGAAAGGTTCCATTCCATCAGTGTTTGAAAACGCAGCAAGGAGTGAATTTATGGTGAAAAGACTGTTCTAGGATAAGACGATTTTCTAGGATAATTTCTGGTAGGTGGCATGGTCTACTACAGGGGTCTCCAAACTACGGCCTGCGGGCCAAATCCGGCCCGCGACAGCGAATATCTTATTGTTGCTGTAATAAGTTGGATAAAAAAACACAGAATGATAATAACTCGGTTTTATTGACTTGCTACGTAAAGCTTAATGACAAGCATAATAAGCAGAAAATTTAACTTAAGCATAACAACTAACAAATAATTGAAATGAATCCCACTAACATTATAAACGAGTGAACATCTCGCGGTTACCCTCGGTAGTTATACCTACGTATTTCCGCTTTTGACCACTAGATGTCGTCAAGTGTCACGGTCGTATCGATACACACAATAGTAATTGAACCAGCAAATTTATCAAGCGTATGTTCGCTCAGAGCGCGTACTCGGCGACTAGAAATTATAGATAATGGCAGAAAAATTAAAAATGTTTTGGCCCTTGGTACTTACTAGAGTAAACAGTATGGCCCTAAGGCTGGAAAGTTTGGTGACCCCTGGTCTACTATATAGCCCCTCGAGTAGTTCGGCTTTCTTCACTTCCTTACTCTTCTTTTTTTTTTCATTGAAAAAGAAAGAAAGAAAGAAAAAACCGCCATAAACCCCTAGCCAATAGGCCTATTTATGTCTGGATCCAAATGGATTTATGTGTCAATCCACCTTTAACAATTCTCGCGACTTTATTGGCCAGTTCCGTCTTCCGAGCTCAGAAAAAATTATCTACTACGTTGACATTTCACATCTGGCAAATTCTCTAGTTGTTATTTCTGTTGTTTCCTATTAAAAATAGTATAAAATTCTCCAGTTGTTTATTATTAAGAAATACATACCCAACTAAGGTTCTTACACTTATTATATCTAAAGTCGCATTTCATGTTTAAAAGAAATTTCCAATCCCCCAAAACACTATCGCAAAATCGTTAAACTTCTCTGTAGGAACTTTAACCAAAATTATAAATATATGATTTAAAGTTAATTTAAATTAAAACAAAAAAGATGTTCATCGACTAAAAGCCAAAACATGTTCCTCAACGTAAGACTATATGCAGATTATTTTGTGAAATTTTTTTGGTCGGCGAAAAATGGAAATATGCAGTTACAATTGACGAGGCTTGGTTATATTTATCTGATTAAGATAATTATATAACCAAGAGATCTGAAAAAGATCGATTTACTACCGAAAAAGAGGAGAAAAAGACCTAAAATATTAATTCAGGGAAAACATAAAAGGTTTTGCTAAAGGTTTTATGATTATTACCAGATTCTCTTATAATGTGAAATTTTAAATAAGGAAAGTAGAAAAAATGTCAAAAGCAACTCGGATTACTATCAAAAATATGTTTCAACACTTTTCAAAGAAGACATCCAGATATGATAATCCAGATATCCAGATATTCAACTACTCTAGAGAAACTTTCACTGGTTAAGTTCCATATGGATAAGATTACTAATCATACCTCTAAATGTATGATAGTAATTATACTATCTATATTTAGAAAAAAATGATTCTATATTTAGAAAAAAATGAAATAAGAAGTGAGGCTATTCCATTTAAATGCATCCTACCCAAGTCCACGGGCGTGTCTCCCTGAGATTACTGTGCATTTAGAATTTTAAAAGCAAACTCTTTATAAGCAGCATCCCAAGGCATTGGAGGGACTCTGGAAGATTGTGGTGGAGGAGTGGAACAAAATCAACCTTGAAATTTAAAAAAAAAAAAAAAAAAGCACTTTTATCTTAGAAATCGGATGCAATATGATAATTCAACAAAAGAGCTATCAGGCCAAATATATTTAAAAACAAAATAAAAATTATTATCATTTTAATAAATATATTTTTCTACTATTTTTCTTCTATTCTATATATACTGTAAGCGCGGGTAGTACTAATAAAAAAAATTAAATACATTTTGTGTAAATTTATTCAATTATTATCAAATTTTCATCTCCTTGCTTAGTAATGATTTACGTAAACCCGGTTTGCAACCCGGTCATTTTTTTTTTTTAACCCATGTAAGCTTGTTCCATGGATAATCAAAATTCTATTACCATATGGCAGTAGTTTTTAAACTTTTTACCTTTGCGCATACTTCAACAAGAAAAAAAATATTCTTTTTTTTTCAATCATTTTCTTAATTAAATTGAACGTCATATTAAATTTGTCATTTTATTCATCTTATTTCCTAGTATATAAAAATTGTTCAACATTTGTTTTTCTTATTAATTGAGGGTGTTGGTTGTTTCTATAAAAATACATCTCTTCTGACTTACGATCTGTTAGCCCCTCCTCTCCTTGAGTGTAGGGGAGAGAAGAGTTGTAGAAGAGGAAACTGCTTAACGAAGGCTATTAGCATAGAAATCGATCTCCTCTCAAAACAAAAATGTTATCCCTTGGGGAATATAAGCAGGAAGTACATGAATCATTTACAATGGTTGGGGAGACGCCCCTAAGCATGAGATGTATTAATGGAATAGGTACTTTGTTATTTCTGCTTTTTACTCGAATTTGTTATTTACGACTTTGTTATTTACTCGAATTTGTTATTTACGACTTTGTTATTTACTCGAATATTGTTATTTACTCAGGTTAGTAATCTAAGCCATAGAGGCTTAGAAAGAGTTATGGAGAAGTAAGCATGAAATCAGACCATAAAATAAGAATTATGAATAACTCTATGAATCGGACATCAGCAAATACAATTGTTTGGCTGGCAAGGAAGAGATTAACCTGTGTTGTTGTTGTTTTAAATTAATTAACTAAACTAAAAGAAGATTTTATATTAATTTTACATTGGAGATATTATTTACCTCCGCAATAACTTTCTCAGATCATCATTTCCACAAATTATCTAAATCTAATAATATCTAAAAGGAAGATCCTTTACTAACTTCCAATTCATTAAAAACATACTAAAATTCCTCAATAACCAATAAACTAATCTACGCTAACATTACATTTTTAGAAAAGCAGGTTCAAATATCGTCAAGGTTACAATTAAGAAGAAATATGCATACTCACAAGAAAAAAAAAAAATTAAATTAAATGAGAAACATTCGATTTAAATTTAAAAATATATAATTTAATATACTCATGTCCATAAATTAAGGATAATTCAGAATCACACAGAAATTGAACTCTAAAATAAAAATTTCACCTGTAGAATTATCACACACATCTTGAAGAAGAATATGCAAATTACAGGAAACCACCAGCTGGCGCGGATAGTACGTCACAATGAAGAGAGTGTAAGAGAGGGGTATATAAGGAATGGTGGCAAAGAAGTAAAATTGTTCACAAGCTCTTTAAAAGCCTTTCAGTGCAATAACCGCATAGTTATGGCACAAAGGAAGCATTTGGATGATTTTGTACGTGGAAGAATTATCGGACGACTGGAATGTGGACGTACCCAGCTGGAAGTATCCAAGGAACTTGGAATCGCCCAGAGTGTCATCTCCAGGCTTTGGCAACGATTCCAAGATGATGGTAATGCGAGTAGATGTTACAGCACAGGTCGCCCCCGAGTTACAACGCCGAATGAGGACCGGTATTTAGCAGTTACTGCCAAAAGAAACAGACGGAGCACAGCATCAGACCAGTCTCGTCAGCTCTCTTCAGCTACCGGTACGGCAGTTTCAAGGCAGACCGTGTACAGACACTTGGGGCACATTGGTCTATATGCTCGTAATCCTGTAAGATGTGTTCCACTTACCGCAACTCACTGTCACCTGCGATTAACATGGAGTAGAGAGCATTGTGGACACCACAACAGTGGTCTTGTGTGATGTTTTCCGACGAGTCCAGGTTTAGTTTGCAGTCTGATTCTCGCCGGACTTTCATATGGAGAGCGCCAGGTACCTGTTACCACCAAGAGAACACCATTGAACGACACCGTTACGGTGGTGCAGGATGGCTCGTTTGGGGAGGAATTATTCTTGGTTCCAGAACTGACCTGCATGTTCAGAGTGTAACGATGACAGGCCACATCTATCGGGATGTCATTCTGGAACAACATGTACGTTTGTTTCGGGGCGCCATGGGTGCTGAATTTCTGTTTATGAATGACAATGCCCGTCCTCACCGTGCAAACACTGTAGACGAATGGCTTCAATTGGAGGATATCACCCGTATGGATTGGCCAGCATACTCACCGGACTTGAATCCAATAGAGCATTGTGGGATATGCTTGGCCGACGAATTGCAGCCCGTCAACCTCCCACCTGTCAACCGGAACTTCGGAGGGCATTGCTTGATGAGTGGTGTAATATTCCCCAAGATCAGATTGATAATTTCATACTCAGCATGCCTAGGCGTTGTAAGGCCTGTATTGCATCATCCGGAAGACATACTCCATATTAACCATCATACTAACCATGTTATACTGTTTTTTGTAAATAGGTTCTTTTTTGAAATTTGCTCCAGGGAGTAAAAATCGCAATTTTATTAATTATGTTAAACATATAGCATCTTTTTGCTCTTCACCTTTTGTTTAATAAATAGACTTTACAAATACGCCAAATTTGTTTTGCTTCTGTCTCTTTCTTTGCCTGAACTTCATTATCCTTAATTTATGGACATGAGTGTATTATATATATATTTTTTATTATTATATATTAACCCTTTTTTAATTTTTTTTTTTTTGTAATTATAGCCATGAAAGAATCTTTCATCAATCTTTTCAACACAATTAATAAAAAAATTACTTTTGATGTTTGTTTTCTCTTAATTCTAATTCTATTAAATTTTTTTAGTAACAAAATTTCTTTTTTTTTTTTTTTGTTCCAATGCAGCTGGCAAACACTTAGACAGCTTGGTCTTGGATGCCTTAAGGAAAGTGCTGCACAGACGTTACTCACTTTGCATTACCCAGTGGGCGCGTGTAACTTGAAGATACGGACGCGGAGTGACAACGCCCTCGCAACGCTCTACGATCCTATCAGGACCAGGAACTACGGTTTAAAGTGGATCCCGAACCACTACAAACATCCGTGGTACCACCGGGATTCGAACCCGATACCTGTGGTACCGAGTGCCAGAGTTGCTAGCCACTCGGCCATTCAGGGCCGTAACGAAACGTGTTAAAATAATGAATGTTAACTGAAATCGAGCAACGAAGAATGTTTTTTGTGTGATAATTACAGAAGTAATTAAAGGTTTCCCAATGTTTTTTTGTACATTACTTAACCACACATTACAAAATTAAAGATATTAAAAATTAAATTTTACGATTAAAAGTAATCAATAATTTACCTGAGCCTTAACTATTAACACCGTTAATGAAAATTTACAGTTTTTCTCATCTCTAGTAAGCGTTGTGTACTATTTCTCGATGCAAAATAAATATATATATAAAAAAAAAATTTAAAAACAAAGACTGTGGTATACGTTTTTATACACTGTGACTTTTTTAATTGATTCAGTATAGTTTAGCCAATTATTTCTACGAAATATATTACTCTTCACAGTTACAGTTACTCTTAAAGTTACATGAGTGTATGATTAAGTAATTACACTTCAGTGTTCAAATGTGTGAACCAATCTTCATGAAAGATTGGTTCACACATTTGAACACTGAAGTGTAATTACTTAATCATACACTCATGTAACTTTAAGATACTTTAGATCATACTTCCAGGTAATTATGTTTCATTGATTTCTCTGCATCGCAGAGACGATGTAAAAATGGAAACAAGGCAAAAAACGATGAACACAGAAAAAGCAAAATAAAATGTTAAAAAACTACAAAACTAATAAACGTATGTTAAGTTACAGGTGAAAACAAAATTCCGAAATCGACAATAGTGAAAAAGTAAATATGATGAAGCTCAACTAGTTGCGAACAGCACAGTTTATGGATCTTTAATTATATATACATGTATATAATTGAAGATTCATAAACTGTATATATTTTCCGTTCTATTCTTCCATTTATTCTTTTGTACATCGCTCTTTCTTTACTCAAAACAATCCTCATTTACTCACAATATTTTTTCCAATTTTTTATTGTTTGATGATCCAACTCTTCTACCGAAGCATATTTTCTTCGGTTTATAATTCAATAATCTCCTTGATTTTTTTAAATTTGTTTATATATATAAGTGTATAGAAATATATTTATTGTATATATTTAGAAAAAATAATTGTGAGTGAATGAAGATTGATTTGAGTAAAGAAAAACTGTGAATTAAGAACAGAAAATATTTCTGGTTTCTGAAAAAGTTTGAAAAACAATTCGTCTTAATTTCATTATTATTTTGGAATAAGAACGGTTCCGTTCGAGAATTAGGAACGAAAACTAATGCTCTTGAAAACTGTGACATTCAGACGAATTTCGCAACAGTTATTTGATTATTGTACCAATTTAACGAATGAATCTTCAGTTCAAACAATTTGCCTTTGGAATAAAAAAGAATGATAAATAAAAACAAAAACTTATTTAAAATTTAAAATTTTAATCAATTATGGAAACGTGTTAACATACACACGGGAAAAAAAATCCGCGTTAAAATAATGTAGATGCAGCATCATATGTAAGTATTAAAGAGGATAATAAGTTATTATCAGATATTTCCATTATAATTTAATATAAAATTATAACTGAAATTTATAAACAAAATAATTTTCTGGTCAAAGTTTTTTTTTTTTTTTTTACTAAACAGTCAAAGTTCCTTTTAAGATTTTTATAAAATTCGTTATTTTTCTTTCCATCTTTTAAAACAGTTTTTAATAGAAAATTTCAAACACTTTTAATTATTAATTTTTATATAAAAGCATTGGGTTTGAGATACTGGTTTTATTTAAATTTCAGATTAGCACATAATGATTCGTAAAAATCTTAGCTTAAAAATTTTAATTTCTGAATTATAAAGAAATTTGAACCTTTCTTTTCACTTTAAAGTTTTTGAGGATACAGAATATCAAACTGATTTAATTCTATTAACATGGATTATCAATATCGATTAAAATATTTTTAAGTTCAGTTGACTTTAAAGACTTTTATCCCACACAATCTAAAATTTCCAAGTCTTAGAGTATATGAAAGGACAAAAATAAGTTTCATAAAGACTCTGAGTTACAAAATTTTTTTCAAATGCAAAAACGAAAAATCAGCATTAAAAAATGTCTTCTAATAAAAATATGTTGTTCGTCAGTATTGATGATTAATTAAATAGATTAAAAATAAGTAATAAGTATGATAATAATAAATTTAATCATTATTTTTTTTTTTTGACATTTAATCCATCTATATGAGGGTATATAGTTCATCGTTTCTTTCAGTTGAAGTTATCTATTTATAATTTAAGGATATAATAAAGTATTTATTATATGAATTACTATTAAAGCGTTTATTTGGGTTCCAGTCTGAATTAATCAAATAAATAAACATTAAAAAATGAATAACTGTAGTTAATCGCATAGAAAATGGATAATCAACAATTTTTAGAAATTCAGGATTTTTATCGCAGTCATAAATTTTTAAATAATATTATTTTCTTAACACATGAGTTTTATTACGAAGTAGAATAAGCCTCTTAAATATGGAGGGAGGGGAAAAATGACGAATTCGTGAAGTTAGTCTCTGATTCTTTAATTTGGCGATCACATGTTAGTTATTCGCACTAACAGACGCTGTTGCATACTGGGAAATTTTTATTATTTTATTGTTCAAAAATTTGATTTCTAATTTTTGGCAACTTTATTCGTTTTCAATGGACTGGTGTTGTGGAAGCTGTTGGCAGAATTTGTTGCTGCTCAAAGCAAAGTAAAAGAAGGTAAATTTAAACTTATTTTTTTTTTTTTTGTGTTTTATTAGTTAGTGGAATATTATTTAGCTATGTAAAGTTAATGTCAATGGATTAAATTATATTAGACTTATCGAAATCCTCCAAATTAAGCTAATTGAAGTTTGACAGTTCCAACCGAAGGAATCAAAATGGCGCAATTATGATTGATGGATAGAACATTCATATCATCTATGTACATAATTTTTCTTAATCTATTCAGATACAAATAGAATTTATTTACTATATATTTGTGTATTTGTGATTTCGCAGTAAGTATTTTTAAGATTTTCAAGCATATTTAGATCATGAAACTTCTATGATTTTAGGCATAAACATTCTGAACTTATGCTATCGAATTATAAAATATTTCATCAATTATCCTCACAAATTTAGCTTTTAATTACCTTAATATAATAGTGTATTAAATGAAAATAATTTATAATTTTAAAATTAAAAATATTTCGACTAAATAGTGGTTATAAATGTTACTGGTTGGAAAGTCTGTTCTATTCGTTTAATTTGGAATAACTACGTATGTGATTGGTATTGATTTTCGAATGCTGATTTTTTTTTTTTCCATTTTGAAACACATAGTAAATATTTGATTAAATAATGACAAAAAAATTAAGTTTAAATTAATTGAAATAATGAATTGAAATTTGATTTTTCTTATTTCATGTATTTGAATTAATTAAAATTAAAATTGTCATCATTTAAAATTTTCAATAAAATTAATTAAAAATTAATTTAAATTTTAAAAAAAAATTTAAAATTAATAAAATTGTTAATGAGTATGTAACATTTTATTTGTTTTATGTTTATTTAGTTATTGTTAATTAATTGATGAATAATTTAAAAGAAAGTTGCTACTTAATTAAAATTGATAAATTCAGTTAATAAACACATTTTTTTCATATGTTTTAAATTATTAAAATTTGAAAATTTATATTTTTTCTTTAACTGATAGATGAATAGAAATTTCCTTTAATTATATTATTTTTATGACTTCTTGCATGAGGTATATTTAATTAATTAATTTAAAATTATGTTTGTTAATTAGTAAAGATAATTAAAAATGTCAATTTATTAATAGAAATTCTAATTATTATAGTTACTTATTTGAAGGTATTATTTTCTTAACCTCTTAACATGTTATTTCATTTGTTGTGTTTTTGTTCAATTATTATTAAATTACTTGACAAATAATTTTAAATAATGTGGTTAAATAATTAAAATAATTCACAAATTCAGTTAGTTAACGAAAAATTTACTCATAGTTTTTAAATTATTAAAATTATTAAATTTACTTTTTCAATTTATGTGGTAAAACAGGAAAAATTAAGTAATTATTTTCCTATTATTGTATGTTTCTGTGGTATTATGCATATTTAATTATTAGATTTAAATTATGTTTGCTAATTAGTTACCAAAATTAAAATTTCATTTAATTAAAAGAAATTGCATCTATCATTATTAATCATTTGAAATTTATGTTTTATATATTTTCCTTAATTAATGAAAAATAATAGAAATGCTACTGAATCTTTGAACAAATTATTTTGTTTTTTAATTATTTGTTATAATATTTCTGGTAATTATTTGAAATTGTAATAATATTTTTATTTTGTTTTAGTTGATGAGACCAGGACCCAAAGTTGTTTGGTTTGGTTTGGTCATTCTAAGGTCTTCTTCTGCTCACTTTAGTCATCCTACGGTCTTCTTCTGCACACTTTATTCATTCTACGGTCTTCTTCTGCACACACCCACTACCGGGACCTAGAGTTTAAAGTGGACTCCGAACCACTACAAACATCCATGGCACCGCCATGGACTGGACTAAGTGGACTCGAACCCTATGGTACCCAGCGCCAGAGCTTTAGCCACTCGTCCATCAGGCCCTGGTCCCAAAAGGAGATGGAGTTATAAGATGTACTTTAAAAAAATTTTGAGGTAAGTTTTTGTTTAATTTAATTTTTAAAACATGGTACTTACGTATTAACGGTACCTTGGCGACAGACTTGGCTTTTTAAGTGTCGCCAATATAACGGCTGCAGTTTGCTGAGTTGTGACGCTATTTTGTAATGCCACTTAAAAACCGCCAAATCTGTAGCGTCGGTTGGCGCGTTTTGCACTTTATTGCCGCAACTGTCGCCAAGGTACCGTTAATACATAAGTACCTAAAACATTTTAATTAATTGTTGTCTTTGTATTTATCTTAAAATTCATGTTTATATTCATGTTATATTTATATGTTTAGAGTTAGGGGGTATATTAAAGTGTTAATATGAACATTTTTCTTCAAATTTTGAAAATATGGCAAAAAAAAATGGTATAATTGTTTTAATTGATATATTATTTATCAAATGCAAATTTTCCAATCTGTGGAAGACAATATTTTATCTCAGTGAGGTATTCAGACAGAAAAAAAAAAAAAAATATTCAAATTGTATAAAATAAAATAAATGTGGTTTCAAAAATTAATTTTTAATCAATTGCTCCAAATTATTTTTTAGCTAAATTAAAATCAATTTTTCAATCAAAATATTCAATATTTCTTCTTTAAATGATTTTAACTTTTTGATCCAGGTATATTTTATTTATTTTGTAAAATGTGAATTTTTAAATAAAATATAATGAAATAAATGCTCATTTTGAAACTTTATTTTTTGGGAAAATTTCATCATAAAACACAGTATATGACAGTTGTATTTTATTGCTTGACTTAATCACATAGTAATATTTGAATATTTATCTGTTTACTTTTTACCATTGTATTTCAACAAAATATTTATAAAGCAAATAAGGTGTTTAAGCTTAATTTTTTTCAACTTAAAATTAATAGCTCTAATTATTTACTTTTAAGCTTAAGCTTTAATTTTTTCAACTTTAGCTTTTTAAGCTTATTTTTTATAGGAATCAATTCATATGAGAATTTTATTTAATTGCCTGATTTGGAAAAATAAAGTGTGTTTTTCAAAAATCAAATTGAAAATATTTTTTTCATTTCTGCACTTAATTTGTTAAATTTGAATTAATAGGATTTTAAAAAGATTAACACGGCTAGTTTTGAAGTTAATTTTATTAGTAAATTGTTTGTTGATATAATGTTTATAAAATGTATCTTCCAATGGGTAATACAGAAATTTGAATCAGTTTCTTATTACTTGTAAAAGGCTTTATAAGTTGCACATGACAAACTGTTAATACATCTTCTAAAATAGAATTGTTAAGTTTTTTATCAATATAAAAATAATTTCATAACTATTGACATTTTAATTGGAAAAAAAGAGAAAATTAAAACAAGTTTTTTGTTATAAATTGAACAAAATAATATGGAAACAGAGTAAAGTATATTTATTTGTATAAGTATATATAAAGTATATTTATATATATTTCATTATATAAAATATATTTTTATATATTTATTTATTATTAAAGTATATTTTGTAAAGTTTCTTTCCTGAAAATTACCTTAAATTTTATTCACTTATTACATCATATTTTAATAATTATATCATAATTACATCATATTATAATTTATATTATATTATACATTAGTCAATCAATGCAATTTAATTTATCCAAAATATATATTTTTGTGAAAAATCTTCAAGATTATTTCAATTTTCCATTTTATTCATTTGTTATTATAATTACATTATATTATATAATTATATAAATTATTATTATCATTATTAAAGTAAATATGTGTATATTACATTAAATATTTAATTAATTTATGCAAAAATAGTTTTATTTGTTTCCATATTATTTTCAATTTTCTCTGTTTTTACTAATTAAATTATGAAATTATTTTTATATATTTAAAAAATATATAATTAAAATTAATCATTAATGATTAATTAATAATAAATTAATGATTTATGCTTTTATTACAATATCTGAATATCAATTATATCAATAATATACAAATTTTCATTTTATTTTCATTTATTATTACAATATTTCTACAACTAAATTATTATAACATTATATTATTATAATTTTATAGGATTGTAATAATTATAATTATTCATTTTTTTCAATTAATCCATACAATTTATTTAATCAATATATTTTTATAATAATTTCTTAATTTGTTATATTATTTTATTCAATTTTATTAAATTCTTAATTCAATTAAGTTTTTTCCTGAAAATTACCTTAAATTTTAGTCACTTATTACATCATATTTTAATAGTTATATTAGAATTACATCATATTATAATTTATATCATATTATACATTAGTCTATCAATGCAATTTAATTTATTCAAAAAAAAAAATTTGTGAAAAATCTTCAAAATTATTTTAATTTTCCATTTTATTCATTTGTTAGTATTATTACATTATATTATATAATTATATAAATTATTCTTATCATTATTGAAGTAAATATGTGTATATTACATAATTATTAAAACCACTCACTAATTATTTAATTAATTTATATAAAATGCATTTTTAGGTTATATATAGTTTAATTTGTTTCCATATTATATTGTTCAATTTATAACAAACACTTGTTTTAATTTTCTATTTTTTTCTAATTAAATTATGAAATTATTTTTGCATATTTAAAAAAATATATAATTAAAATTAATAATTAATGATTAATTAATAATAAATTAATGATTTATGCTTTTATTACAATATCTGTATGTCAATTATATCAATAATATACAAATTTTCATTTTCTTTTTATTCATTTACTATTACAATATTTTTACAATTAAACTATTATAACATTATATTATTATAATTTAATAAGATTGTAATAATTATAATTATTCATTTTTTCAATTAATTCAAACAATTTATTTATAAAATTTATTTTTATAATATCTGTGCTTAATTTGTTATTAGATTTTACTCAATTTTATTAAATTCTTAATTCAATTAATTAAATTATTCAATTTAATTAAGTGTTTATCCTGAAAATTACTTTAAATTTGATTCATTACATCATATTTTATGGATTATATTATTATTACATCATCTTATAATTTATATTATATTATACATTATTCAATCTATGCAATTGAATTTATCCAATATATATATATTGTGAAAACTCTTCAAAATTATTTTAATTTTCCATTTTATTCATTTGTTAGTATTATTCTATATATATATAATTATATAAATTATCCATTATATTATATAATTATATAAATTATTATTATAATTTTTAAAATAAATAGATGTATATTACAGAATTATGAAAACCATTCATTCATTATTTTATTAATTTATGAAAATGCATTTTTAGGGAAATATACTTTAATTTGATTCCATATTATTTTATTCAATTTATAAGAAAAACTTGTTTTAATTTTCTCCTTTTTTTTCAATTAAAATATCAATAATTATGAAAATATTTGTATATATTTTTAAAAACTTAACAATTCTATTTTAGAAAATGTATTGACAGTTTGTCATGTGCAACTCATAAAGCCTTCACAAGGAATAAGAAACTGATTCAAACCTCTATAATACCCATTGGAAGATATATTCTTATAAACATTATATCAACAAACAATTCACAATAAAATTAACTTCAAAACTACCCTTATTTATTTTTAAATCCTATTAATTTAAATTTAACAAATAGTGCAGAAATGAAAAAAATTTTTTTTCTTCAATTTGATTTTTGAAAACACACTTTATTTTTCCAAATCAGGCAATTAAATAACATTCTCATATGTATTGATTCATATAAAAATTAAGTTTAAATAGCTAAAGTTGAAAAAAAAATTAAAGCTTAAGCTTAAAAGTAATTAATTATTGTTAGTAATATTAAGTTGATAAAATTAAGCTTAAATACTTTATTCCCTTCCTAAGAGCATCACTGGAAAAAAATATTTTGTTGAAATACAATGGTAAAAATAAACAGATGATGAAAGTTTTTCAAAAAATGAGTATTTATTTCATTATATATATATATTTTATAGATAAACATTCAATTAAGTAAAAAAGTGCTTAAGATTTTAAATTTTCTGCTAGTGTCACTGGAATATGGGTATCTGATGAAGAGAATTTAATTCAGTTGAAAGCATTTATCGATGCTCTTTTACCTTTAAAATTATGTTGTGTTTAAGTGTTCACTGCATTTTTTAATAATGTAAATACCAGGGTTTTTAAGTATATAACTTATAAAATGATTTGTTAAGGAATATGATAGGCATGATCAACTTATCAATTTCAGAAATATGTATATATATATATGGTGATTATAAAAACTTTCTTAATATATGAGTTTCTAGTTGTTATACCATTCACAGAAGCTGAATGAAATTTTGATTTAAGGTATTTTCAGATATGCATTCTAAAATCATATGAAAAACAACAGTTAAACTCTAACAGTTACGGCTATTGTGACATTATTTCGAAAATTACACCTACTTTTTTGTTATTAGAATGGGATCTGTATAGTGAAAAATAGCACTAATATCGCCGGCGCTAGAAGAAAAGGGAAAAGAAATTGAATCGTTTTTTACAGTGTTTATATCATAAGGCACAACTGGTTATTCACCTATTTAAATTCTATTGATTAAATTTACTTTTATGGGGTCCCAACAGGAATGAAGCATTACTTTGTTAAAAAATCAATCATTGAAAGTCCACAATAAGAAATTTTAGTGGAGTAGACGAATTTTTGTAGAGACTCAAGTAAATAACAAGAATTTTATTAATCTTTCTATTCAATCGACCAGTAAAGAAAAATATCAGGTGTGCTCTGTCATTTTATCCAAATATTGCCTGAATTGAATTTCTTTACTTTTTGATTTTGAATTGATTAGAGCAGTGGTTTCCAACCAGGTGTACGCGGCTGATCAGTTGGGGACTACATGAAAATTGTATTTGTAAAGGCGGAGACCCCCCCTTCCGCCCCAAAAAAAGGGGCAAAAACTGTAATAGGAGTAAAGCTAGTCATTCATTGATCATTGGTTGTCACTAGTCCCACCTACCACCTATCATATCGCGTAATTGTGCAGGTTTCTTTCCCCATCTTTTGTTATACTTTTTCTTTCTAACAATTCTTCAATAAGTAAAATAATTTTTGCAATAAAATATTTATTGTCTTTCACGAACGAGAGTTCGTCAAAAGTGCGATATCCTTTTACGTGCATATTAAGAGTAGAAATCGTACTGACCTCCGGTTGTATCTGTCTTCATTTGAACTACATCTTAAAAACTGAGGTCCATGAAAGGTTAGGCTGTGTGCTGAGAGTTTTCGTTTTTTTTTTTCCACATCACCTAGAAATATGGGACAGCCACCTCTTAAAAATAATAAAAAATAAATAAATAAATAACAGAAAATTCTGAACAATACAACTCCTTCAATCAATGTATATTAATTTAACCTGAATGGTTTTCGGACTCGTTGTATGTATAAATCGTATCGCATCTACAGTTAGGTTGTCTGTTGAGAGTTTTCGGTTTTTTTTTTCTGACACGCAAATGTGAGATAGCTACCTTTTAAAAATGTGTTCCCGAAAGGCAATGATCTTCCTTATCGCCCATTGGTGGCATTGTTTGTGACATAAATAAGTTGGTTCTATGCCCGGCGGTGTCATGGATGTTTGTAGTAATTTTGAGTTGCCCCTTTACAAAGGGGCAACTCAGATCTTGGCACAGACTGGTGTGGTGTACTATTAGTTGTGGTACGTGAGGCCGTAATATGTTGAATAATAATAAATAAATAAATAAAAGAAAATTCTGATCAATGCCACTTCTTCAATCAATATGTATTAATTTAACCTAAATGGTTTTCGAACTCGATGTATGTAAAATTGTATCAGACGCAACTGTGGGACAGCTACCTCTTAAAAATGTGTTCCCGAAACGCAATGATCTTTCTTATTGCCCATTGGTGGCATTGTTTGTGGAATATATAAGCGGGTTTGTGGTATATATAAGTGGGTTCGAATCCCAGCTGTGCCATGGATGTTTGTAGTGGTTTGGAAACCATTTTTAAGCAGTAGGTGAGGGTCTGATATGACCGTCGAGCGTCACAGATCCCAATCAGACTTACTTCCCCCACATCATTCAAAAACTGTAAAGGGCAATTCAGCTCTAGGCACAGTGATGTGGTGTGATGTAGTAGTAGTAGTGGTACGTGAGGCTATGTTTAATAATAATAATAATAATAATAATAATAAATAAAATAAAATAAAATTTTGATAAATTCATCTTGTTCAATCAATGTATATTAATTTAACCTGAATGGTTTTCGAAGACGATGTATGTATAAATTGTATCGCATTGACAGTAAGGGTTTTTAATGGGAGTTTTCTTTTTTATTCTCCTATATCATACGCAGTTGTTCGACAGCTACCTCTTAAACATGTGTCTTCACGGAAGGCAATGATCTTCCATATTGCCTATTGGTGGCGTGGTTCGTGACATATATAAGTGGAATCTGAGGCCCTCCTATGTTTCGAAATAATAATAATAAAATAAATAACAGAAAATTCGATCAAAACAACTTGTACAATCAATGTATATTAATTTAACCTGAATGGTGTTCTAACTCAATGTACGTATAAATTGTATCGTATCGACAGTCAGTCTGTCTGATGGGATTCCTTTTTTTTTTTCTCCTTTATAACACGCAAATGTGGGACATCTATCTATAAAAAATGCCTTTCCGGAAGGTAATGATCTTCGTTATCGCCCATTTGTAGCGCTGTTCTTGGCACTTATATAAGTGGACACTGAGGCCCTCTAATGTATACTAATAATAATAATAAATAAATAAATAATAGAAAATTCCGACAAATACAACTTGTTCTATCAATGTATATTAATTTAACCTGACTGGTATTCAAGTTCGTTGTATGTATAAATCGTATTGCATCTACAGTTACGCTGTGTGCTGAGAGTTTTGGTTTTTTTCTCCTATATGACACGCAAATGTGGTATAGCTACCTCATAATAATGTGTTCCCGAAAGGCAATGATCATCCTTATCGCACATAGGAAGCGTTGTTTGTGGCATATATAAGTGGGTTCGAAACCCGGCGGTGCCATGGATGTTTCTCGTAATTGGGTATCCTTTTTAAGGCGTAGGTGCCTCCCTTACATGACCCTAGAGCGTCACAGAGCCCAATCATACTACCTACATCATTCACAAACAGTAAAAGGGGCAACTCAGATCAAGTCACAGACTGGTGAGGTGTACTACATTCATGTCCATAAATTAAGTATAATTCAGAATCACACAGAAATTGAACTCTAAAATAAAAATTTCTCCTGTAGAATTATCACACACATCTTGAAGAGGAATATGCAAATTACAGGAAAACACCAGATGGCGCGGATAGTACGTCACAATGACGAGAGTGTAAGAGATGGGTATATAAGGAATGGTGGCAAAGAAGTAAAATTGTTCACAAGCGCTTTAAAAGCCTTTCAGTGTAATAACCGCATAGTAATGGCACAAAGGAAGCATTTGGATGATTTTTTACGTGGTAGAATTATCGGACGACTGCAATGTGGACGTACCCAGCTGGAAGTATCCGAGGAACTTGGAATCGCCCAGAGTGTCATCTCCAGACTTTGGCAACGATTCCAAGATGATGGTAATGTGAGTAGATGTTACAGAACAGGTTGCCCCGAGTTACAACGTCGAATGAGGACCGGTATTTAGCAGTTACTGCCAAAAGAAACAGACGGAGTACAGCATCAGACCTGTCTCGTCAGCTCTCTTCAGCTACCGGTACGACAGTTTCAAGGTAGACCGTGTACAGACGCTTAGGGCACATTGGTCTATATGCTCGTAGGCCTGTCAGATGTGTTCCACTTACCGCAACTCACTGTCGCCTGCGATTAACCTGAAGTAGAGAGCATGCATTGTGGACACCGCAACAGTGGTCTTGTGTGATGTTTTCCGACGAGTCCAGGTTTAGTTTGCAGTCTGATTCTCGCCGGACTTTCATATGGAGAGCGCCAGTACCCGTTACCACCAAGAGAACACCATTGAACGACACCGTTACGGTGGTGCAGGATGGCTCGTTTGGGGAGGAATTATTCTTGGTTCCAGAACTGACCTGCATGTTCAGAGTGTAACGATGACAGGCCACATGTATCGGGATGTCTTTCTGGAACATTGTGGGATATGCTTGGCCGACGCATTGCAGCCCGTCAACCCCCTCCCACCTGTCAACCGGAACTTCGGAGGGCATTGCTTGATGAGTGGTGTAATATTCCCCAAGATCAGATTGATATTTTGATACTCAGCATGCCTAGGCGTTGTAAGGCCTGTATTGCATCGTCCGGGAGACATACTCCAAATTAACCATCATACTAACCATGTTATACTGTTTTTTGTAAATAGGTTCTTTTTTGAAATTTGCTCCAGGGAGTAAAAATCGCAATTTTTATTAATTATGTCAAACATATAGCATCTTTTTTGCTCTTTACCTTTTGTTTAATAAATAGACTTTACAAATAAGTCAAATTTGTTTTGCTTCTGTCTCTTTCTTTGCTTGAACTTCATTATTCTTAATTTATGGATATGAGTGTATTAGTAATGGTACTTGACTCCCTAATATGTTCAAGAATAATAAATAAAAAAATAAATACAACTCGATACAATTTCTTCATTCAATATGCATTATTTTAACCTGAATGGTTTTCGAACTCGATGTATGTAAAAATTGTTTCACACGCAAATGTGGGGGCATCTACCTCTTAAAAATGTGTTCCCGAAACGCAGTGATCTTTCTTATTGCCCATAGGTGGCATTGTTTGTTGTATATGTGGTGGCATTGTTTGTTGTATGTGTGGTGGCATTGTTTGGTGTGGGTTCGAATCGCAGCTGTGGCATTGTTTGGTGTGGGTTCGAATCGCAGCTGTGGCATTGTTTGGTGTGGGTTCGAATCGCAGCTGTGCCATGGATGTTTATAGTGGTTCTGAAACCTTTGTTAAGCCGTAGGTTCCAGTCTAATTTGACTGTAGAGCGCCACAGATCCCAATCAGGCTTCTTCTCATCCACATCATTCAAAAACTGTCAAGGGGCAATTCAGCTCTAGGCACAGTGATGTGGTGTGGTGTAGTAGTAGTATTGGTACGTGAGACCCTCCTATGTTTAATAATAATAATAATAATAATAAATAACAGAAAATTCTATTTAAAGCAACTTGTTTAATAAATGCATATTAATTTAACCTGAATGGTTTTCGAATGTATGTAAAAATTGTATGACACGCAAATGTGGGACAGCTACCTCTTAAAAATGTGTTCCCGAAACGCAATGATCTTTCTGATTGCCCATTGGTGACATTGTTTGGGGTATATATAAATGGGTTCAAATCCCAGCTGTGCCATGGATGTTTGTAGTGGTTCGGAAACCTTTTTGAAGCCGTAGGTCCCAGTTTAATAAGACCGTAGAACGCCACAGATCCTAATCAGACTTCATCTCACCCACATCATTCGAAAAAAAGGAAAGGGGCAATTCAGCTCTAGGCACATGTGGTGTGGTGTACTAGTAGTAGTGGTGCGTGAGGCCCTCCTATGTTCACTAATAATAATGATGAATCCAAAAATAAAAGAAAATTCTTATCAATAGAACTTGTTCATTCAATGTATATTATTTTAATCTGAATGATTTTCGAACTCGATGTACGTATAAATTGTATCGCATCGACAGTCAGACAAACTGATGGTAGTTTTCTTTTTTTTTTTTTTCCCTATATCCCATGCAAATGTGGGACATCTACCTCTAAAAAATGCCTTTCCGGCAGGCAATGATCTTCGTTATCGCCCATTTGCGGCGCTGTTCTTGGCACTTATATAAGTGGACTCTGAGGCCCTCTTATGTATACTAATAATAATAATAAATAAATAAATAACAGAAAATTCTGACAAATACAACTTGTTCTATCAATGTATATTAATTTAACCGTAATGGTTTTCGGACTCGTTGTATGTATAAATCACATCGCATCTACAGTTAGGCTGTGTGCTGAGAGTTTTCGTTTTTTTTCTCCTGTATGACAAGCAAATGTGGGACAGCTACCTCTTAAAAATGTTTTCCCGAAAGGCAATGATCTTCCTTATCGCCCGCTGGTGTTGTTGCTTGTGTGTTCGAATACCGGATGTGCTATGGATATTTGTAGTGTTTCGGAATCCTTTTTAAGTAATAGGTGAGGGTCTAATATGACCGTAGAGTGTCACAGATCCTAATCAGACTCTTTCTCACCCACATCATTCCCAAAC
The DNA here is from genome assembly GCA_021605095.1 of Caerostris extrusa. NCBI lineage: Eukaryota > Metazoa > Arthropoda > Arachnida > Araneae > Araneidae > Caerostris > Caerostris extrusa. The sequence continues at coordinate 8,653 of BPLR01010399.1, read as the reverse complement.
CGTAAATTTCAGCTCAAGGCGCAGAGATATGTCATGGTGTAGTAGTAGTAGTGGTACATGAGGCTATGTTCAATAATAATAATAACAATAATGAATAAATAAATGAAAGAAAATTCTTATCAATACAACTTCTTCAATCAATGTATATTATTTTAACCTGACTGGTTTTCGAACTCGATGTATTTATAAATTGTACCGCATCGACCGTCCGGTTGCCTGATTTTAATTATCTTTTTTTTTCTCCTATATCAGACGCAAATGTGGGACAGCTTCTTCTTAAAAAAGGTCTTCCCGAAAGGCAATGATCTTCCTTATCGCCCATTCGTGGCGCTGTTCATGGCATATTTGAGTGGACCCTGAGGCCCTCCTTATGGTCAATGATATTAACAAGAATAATAGATGAAAGAAAATTCTGATAAATACAACTTGTTCAATCAATGTATATTAATTTAAACTGAATGGTTTTCGAAGACGATATATATATAAATCGTATCGCATCGACAGTCAGGCTGTCTGATGGGAGATTTCTTTTTTCTCTCGTATATCACACGCAAATGTGGGACAGCTACCTCTAAAAAAATTACTTTCCGGAAGGCAATGATCTTCCTTATCCCCCATTGGTGGCGATGTTTGTGGCATATGTAGGTAGATTCAAATCCCGGCTGCGCCATGAATTTTTGTAGTGGTTCGGAATCCTTTTTAAGATGTAGGTACCGGTCTTATATGACCGTAGAGCGTCATAGAGCCCAATCAGACATCTTCTCAATCACATTGTTTCCAAACTGTAAAGGAGAAATTCAGCTCTAGGCACAGTGATGTGGTACGGTTGACTAGTAGTATTGGCACGTGAGGAAACAAGTTGTTTTGATTAGAATTTTCTGTTATTTATTTATTTATTATTATTATTATTAAACATAAATAATAATAACAAATAAATAAATAACAGAAAATTCTAATCAAAACAACTTGTTCAATAAAAGTATATTAATTTAACCTAAACGGTTTTCGAACTCGATGCATGTAAAAATTGTAGCACACGCAAATGTGGGACAGCTACTTCTTAAAAATGTGTTCCCGAAATGCAATGATCTTTCTTATTGCCCATTGGTGGTATTGTTTGTGGTATAACAATAGCGGCATATATAAGTGGAATCTGAGGCCGTCCTATGTTCAGAAATAATAATAAGTAAATAATAAATAATAATAATAATAATAATAAAATATATTACAGAAAATTCTAATCAAAACAACTTGTTCAATAAATGTTTACTAATTTAACCTGAATGGTTTTCGATCTCGATGTATGTATAAATCGTATAGCATCGACAGTCAGGCTGTCTGATGTGTGTTTCCTTTTTTTTTTGGTTCTCCTATATCACACGCAAATGTGGGACAGCTACCTCTTAAAATTGTCTTCTCGCAAGTCAATGATCTTACTTATCGTCTATTGCTGGCGCTGTTTTTGGAAAGAAGAATATTCTTTTATTTACAACTACTTCAATCGATGTATATTAATTTAATTACGCAATTAAATAAGATATCGTGTAATATTTCTGTAGAGAAAAAATCTGTCTAAAAAGAAAATGCATTTAGTAATGAATATTGTCATCGTGCATTATATAACGATTTTATTTTTAAGAAGACTGGTAAATTTGATACTGTTGCTGATTTTATTAAATTTGGCAAAAAAAAAAAGTAAACGTATATGTGTAAATTACTTTTGTATATTTACATTTATATCATGTGTAAAATCGATTTAAAAACGTATGTATTGAATTATTAATATTTCGTACCTTAAAAAAAACTCCTTCTCATACTACTGTGCCCAAAAAGTAAGACCAATTATTTTTTTTTTTTCAGAAATTCTTTATTTATTCTTCCAAATTTATTTCATCGCCTTCAAAGTAATCCTCTCCGGACGCAATGCATTTATGCCAATTATTTTTCCAATCCTCAATGCATGCTAAAAAGTCATCGACAGGGATAGCGTTCAAAGCTCGTGACGATTCACGTTGAATCTCTTCAATCGACTCCAAACGGTGTTCCCTGAGTGACCTTTTCAGTTTAGGGAATAGTTAGAAGTCGCACGGTGTGAATACGGTGGTTGGGTAATGATATGGGTTTCATTTTTGGCTAAAAAGTCCCGAAGAATCAATGCAATGTGAGCTGGCGCATTTAGTGTTTTCGGTGCCATTCGAGATTTGACGCGTTTGAGGCCCATAATGGAATTGACCGTTCCTTTTGAAATTGAAACATCATCAGCATGGTCTCTAATTGTAAATCGACGGTTTGAAAGTACCAAATTTTTAATTTTTTGTACGTAAGCTTCGTCGGTTGAGGTTGATGGTTGCCAGAGGGCTCTTCGTCTTCAACGCGTTCTCTGCCTTCTTTGAACTGTTCATACTACTTCTAAACATTTCTTTCCGATGTAGGAATGCTCACCGAAGGCCTTCTGTAACATTCTATTCGTTTCCGCAAACAAAATTGAATGCAAGTTCTTTGCTCAATTAATTGAGACATTTCAAAAATCGCCGGAATCAGTTTTAGCGTCTCACAAAGCCAAGCGTAACTCAAACACCAATGCATATTTTGACGTGAAATTTCTCTCAGATGTCAAGGACAGTTCCAGCAACCTAAAAAAGAAAAAAAAAAAAAATTGAAATTCCATTAGCCCCGGGAATTTTAAATTGAAAATGGGTCTTACTTTTTGGACACAGTAGTATTTGTTTAGTTTGTCCTTTTTTTTCTTCCAACATATAACTATTTGTTTAAAGAATTTTAAATACTTAGATAATTTAATTTTAAACCACTGTTTAGCCTTTTGACATTTTTTTAATTAGTCTCTCAGACAAGGCTGTCGCTTACACCGCTTTTGTTTTTTCCTGACTATTCACGCCGCCAATCACGCAACAATTAGCTTTGTAGACAAGTTTTGCGATTTTTTTTTTTCTTTTTGTCACTTTGTACATCCTGTTATTAACTATTGCTTAAACAGCTACCGCATTCTTTCAATTGCATAAATCATGAATTTGTAAATTTCTTACATAAAACGTTATAGAATGATTTGTATCACTAGAGAGAAACTCCTTTTTAAAATATTTTATTCCCAAAATAATTATTTATTTATAAAATAATATAAATGAATTAATTATTTCTTATACAAATTATTTTCATTGTGTAGGAGCCTGTCATAGTCAGAGCCTTCATAAGCTTTCACATTGGCCTCTAATAAGTGATTAGTCAATGCATATCCATCACACCCCAAAATACTTAATTTTTTTCTGTAATAATTCAAACATTTTTAAAACTAATTATATATATATATATATATATATATATATATATATATATATATATTATATCTAATGCAGCTGGCAAACACTTAGATAATTGTCTTCGATGCATTAAGGCAAGCGCTGCACCGACGTTACTCACTTAGCACTACCCAGGAGGTGCGTGTAGCTTGAAGATAAGCCATGGACGCGAAATAACAGTACTCCCGCAACCCTCAACTATCGTGTTAGGCCGGGACCTAAGGTTTAAAGTGGATTCCGACCCACTACAAATGCGAATTGCACCGCCGGGACTCGAACCCGAAACCCATGGTACCGAGCGCCAGAGCGCTAGCCATTCGGACATTCAGGCTCCTGGATCAAGATATAAACTTTTATAAAAATTAGCCCGCCAAGACGGCGGCATTATCTACATTGACGAGTCTCCGCTTTCATGTACTGGATTAAGATATTTTTTTGTTCTAATGCAGCTGGTAAACACTTGCACAGTTGTCTTTGATGCCTTAAGGCAAGCGCTGAGCCGACGTTACTCACTTAGCACTACCCAGGAGGTGCTCCCCGTTCCATTCTGCTTATTGATGCACCACTTCAAATGAAAGGAACGATGAGACGGGGTTATAAGAGACAATGGATGCTGCGATAAGGATGAGACAACATTATTCCTTAACTACTACACTCACTGCATTAAACAAAATAGTGCACCAAGAAGGTGCTACGAAACATGACATGAAGGTTATTTTCATAATAAAATTGTATTATGATCACACATTATGCAAGTCCATTAGAGGACTCTGAAATGCTTCCGCCTTCAGTGCAATAAAAACATTATTGTCAGCCAGGAACAGGACAGGAACAGGGGCCCTACAGCGTTTCCATCTGTGAGCGTCTATCTAACAATGATGAAAAAAATTATTGTCAGTCACTTATGGTACGGACAGGAACAGGGGCCCTACAGCGTTTCCATCTGTCAGCGCCTATCTAACAATGAGGAAAAAAATTATTGTCAGTCACTTATGGTACGGACAGGAACAGGGTCCCTACAGCGTTTCCATCTGTGAGCGTCTATCTAACAATGATGAAAAAAATTATTGTCAGCCCCTTTGGTACGGACAGGAACAGGGGCCCTACAGCGTTTCCATCTGTGAAAGCCTATCTAACAATGATGAAAAAATTGCGTAATGCTTGTAGGACGATGATGCAGTCTTCTCAGTTATTGACTGTCCGAGAGTGTCCTTAGCCAGAACGCTGTGTTTGTGAGCTCATTCTTGCCCACTGGTCCTCACATCATCTTACAGTATTATCAGAACAGCCAACGTGGTGGCAATTAGGCTTGCTGACTACTGGAGACTTTATTACTCCAATAATTCTTCCTCTTCAATTTCCAATAGCTGCTGATATCTGCTTCGATGCGGTTAAAGGAATCTCTGTTGTTGTTGCTTCTTATCCCACTTGGTAGATATCTAATCTAGACCAAGCCCACGAACCCGTATGGACTCATGGTTGAAGGGGAAGGAAGCAGCTTCTGTTTTGATGGAGCCCCCGTAGGTAGAAGTCTGACTTTTCCTCCATGACGCTCTACAGTCATATCAGATCGGGACCTACGGCTTAAAGGAATCTCTGATGATAATGTGCCATTCTGCAGTGAATAAACTGCATACCGAGTACCTCAGAAAGACTATTTATGAGCTAAAGTGGACGCATATCAACGCACTCAACCGTGTTAGGTAATGTGTAGTAATGCTGCAAGTATTATCATTAGCCTATGTGTTTGATCATTTACCTTCATGCTAAGTTTTGTAGTGTCATGACAGCCCCTTCTTGATGCTTTAATTTATATGCCAATCAGTATATTTCATTCCTTGATTTCCAATTTATTGCAAACTATGATATAAGAACATTGGTCAATTATACATTCAATGCTTTTCAATTTATTGCAAACTATGATATACGAACATTGGTCAATTATACGCCAGCATTAATGTAGGTTATGAATGTGCGTTATTTTAATATTTCTTTCTTTCCTACTCTAATACAAGAATCTCAATTATGTTGATTTTAAACACATTAGGTAATGTAAGTGTTTGTTTCAGGAATTTATTTCTTTTTATGGAATTGGCAAGAACATATTACATTCTAAAATTGCATTCAATTATGTTGTTGTGGTTATTACTAGATAATTCTAAAATGTGTATCAGGCTACATTATTTGTAAGCAAAGATCTACAAGCATCAATATTACGGGTGACTATTTTATGGGTTAAGGCGGACGCAATTCAATATCCTCTACTGGCCTTACATAATATGCGATTTGGTTACAAATTCCTTCATTTACATATATGAATGAAAAACTTTTATACCATGTTTCGTAGCGTTCCTACCCGCCTTTTTGGTCCACTAATTTTACGGCAATGTATGTTGGACACACACAAGCAGCTGATTACACTAACAAATCAGTTTTGATCATGAGGTTTTGCCCGACTTGTGGGCCAGTTCCAACAGGTACAGCTGTCTTGCAGTAGGTCCAATGTTTGAATCCGCGGGCGTCAGTGTTATTTTTCACTGCTTTCTGAAACGCGGAAACTCTTGACGATTGTGACAGTATGTGTAAAAGTGTCTCGCATCGATAATCAGGCTTCTTGGTGGAAGTTTTCCAGGTTTATCCTCCATACAACACGTAAATGCAGGTAGTTGCCCCTATAAGTCCTCTCGTAAGGCACTGCGCTTACCACATCACCCGTCGGTATGCTGTTATTGGGTTTCATAAGTGGCACATCGATGTTCAACAAAAATAATCTTGAGATACTCTTTCAACGTCAATTACGAAGAAGAATAGCAAGTAATATTATTTTTTCAATTACAACATTTCATCAAAATAAAATTAAAAAGTATTGAAATATTTAATCCTAGAAACAATATGACTATTAGGGTCTGAATGGCCGAGTGGCTAGCGCTCTGGAGCTCAGTACCACAGGTTTCGGGTTCGAATCCCGGCGGTGTCACGGATGTTTGTGTGTGGTTCGAATCCACTTTAAACTGTAGGTCCCAGTCTGTTTAGCCTAACGTGTGCACAAGATGATCGTAGAGCGACAAACTAAACCAAATCAGCGGTGCCATGGATGTTGTAGTAGTTCGAATCCACTTTAAACTGTATGTCCAGGTCTAATAGGATCGTAGAGAGTTGCGGCGGCAGTGTTACTCCGCGTCTGTGGCTTATCTTCAAGTTACACGCGCCCCCTGCGTAATGCAAAGTGGGTAACGTCTGTGCAGCGCTTGCCTTAAGGCATCAAAGATAAGTGTTTAAGTGTTTGCCAGCTGCATTGGTACAAAAAAAAAAAAAAAGCAGTATGACTATTTGTTATTGGCTACTATTGTTACATGGTTTTATAACATAGATTGGTAAAATTCTGTAAATTTAGTGAAGGTTATCTCTAACATGCCATTAAAAATATAATATTATATTTAGCAATTCAAGGGGTTATAAAGAAATCTATGTTGTTATGACATGTTATTTCATTAGTTTTTTATATAAGTAACCATTGTACTTGATTTTGTAAGATGTAGAACTATTCAAAATATGATCCGATCTTACATTTCTTTTTTTATGTTTGAATATATGTTTTTTCCTCCAAAATTCTAAAACCAGTAGCCGTAAAAATTGTGAAATAATTAATTTAAAATTCATTAAAAAAATGTAACTCATATCTGAAGAACATCATTCAAAACCGTTGCTTAATAAAAATGAAATGCTAGTTACACAACGATTGCTATTTTTATTACATTTTTTAAAAATCGAGATATACTATTGAAAGCTCAATTTTTATGTCGTCTAGAAATATTGTTTTTTTTTTATACAAGTAAAAATTAAGTTATTAAAAATATTTCTTTTTTAATTTTGCTAACATTACTTCAGTTATATAAACTTATTCATTTAGAATGAAGGGTGTAGTTGATGTGTCGTCGTTTGCGCAGCTTCAGTTGGGGTGTGGACAAATGGTGCCCCAATAGCACACTTTATTTTTGACCACCACAATTGCATGCAATTAATAAAAAGATATTTAACAAACAGCATGTACAGTTAAAGAACATTTTTTTCTCTTTCTAATGCAGCTGGCAAACATTTAGACAGCTTGGTCATGGATGCCTAAAGGCAAGCGCTGCACAGACGTTACTCACTTTGCATTTCCCAGGGGGCGCGTGTAACTTGAAGATAAGCCACGGACGCGGAGTAACAATGCCCCGCAACGCTCTGCGATCATATTAGACCAGGACCTATGGTTTAAAGTGGATTCCGAACAACTACAAACATCCATGGCACCGCCGGGACTCGAACCCGAAACCTGTGGTACTGAGCGCCAGCCATTCAGGCCCCCCATTTAAAGAACATTCAATTAGGGATTTAATGAAAGGGTTCCACTTTTAGCTCTCGGGATGAGAGATTGTTATTCAGCGCCAGTTACGCTATGCGTCCTCTCGCGTGAGAATCTCATTGCCTACTGACGATTTCTTCTGTACGACGCAAGGGTAGTTCTTGCAGTGCATAGGAGGAACCACGGTTACGAGGAAACATGGTTGTGTATGTGGAACCACGGTTACAATGGCATTTTTTCTTCTAATGGCTGCTGAGATAAATATGAATTCATATATCCTAGAAATTCTCCATTTTTTTGGCGAATTCGTTAAGGGATAATCTCATATTATATTCATAGCAAAATTCATTTTGGAATATTGTCACTCATTTTAGAATAAATAATTGATTTAATAATTTCTTACTGTTTTATTCTTGGTATTATTTATAACTTCAACACAATGTTTACTATAGTTAAACTTAAGATATGAAGAAAACTCATATTCATTTTAAAAAATCATGGTTCTTTTGATTTATTGGAATAATTTTTTTCCAATATGTATAAAAATTTTGTACACTACTGCTTCAAAAAAAAGGAAGACCAATTATTATTTTTTTTAAAAAACTTTTTATTTATTCTTCCAAGTTTATTTCATCGCCTTCATAGTAATCCCCCTCCAGACTCAATACACATATGCCAACGGCCGGGATAGTCAAGTCATTGGGCGGGATGGCCTTCAAAGCGCTCGCCGATTCACGTTTAAACTTCTCGAAGTCGACTCAAAACGGTGTCCCCGGAATGGTCTTTCGGGTTTAGAATAGCCAGAAGTCGCACGGTGCTAACTCAGAAGAATACGGTGGTTGCGGAACGATATGGGTTTAACTTTTGGCGAAAAAGTCACGAAAAATCAAATGCAGTGTGAGCTGGCGCTTTATCGTAATGCAAAAACTAAGAGTTGTCTTTTCCATAAATGTGGCATCTTTTGCAAATAGCATCACGCAAAAGTTGTTGATGT